>PVIC010019031.1:0-30919 GCA_004025085.1 Thryonomys swinderianus
TCAACATATGATAGCTATGCCAAAAATGAAAATAAAGTACTTGATAGAAACTTTAAAAATACTATCAAAATAGCCAGCTAAAGAAGAATATATCACTTTTTCTTTCTCTTTTTAAATTTAAATATTAAAAAGAACAGCATTACCAATCAAATCACTTGTTTTCCAGCATGCACAAAGATTTTCTGTTAATCTGACATTTCCCTTCTTCTAGAGTTCAGAATGTTATCATAGGAATATGCTGGGGTGTCACATAAATGTCAAATCCCAAGTTTACTATGACCTTGCTCTGTCACTTCGAACAAGGCACTCAACCTCTCTCAGCCTTTCTGTGATGGGATGAGGACAGGGCAAATACTACCGAGCTCAGACATGTGTGGTAAGAATGTAGCCTAAAGTAACAGCACAGTGCCAGGAACCAAATAGCTTGCTCACGGGCCTTACCAGGGTATGGCTTTATTTCTATTCAGGTGTGTATGTTCAGTGCTGCATTTTACAAGCACAACACCAAATGGGTCAAAGCTCCTCTCCAGTACTCACCATGGTAAGGCTGGTTGCAAAGGCTTTCTTCAGAGCCTCTCTTCTTCCAGATATCGGATGAATTGGTGCTGGCTATGGCATATCCGTTCTTCAGAGCCAGCCTGTACTGGGAAGCGCTGTACAGAGAGTAGTGATCACACTTCCACCACAGCATGGTGTTAGAATCACAGCTGAACATTTTCAGGACATCCCCAGGCTTGGTAGTATCCAGACCAAGGCACTTCTGGGACTGTAAATGGAACAGCCGATGCTGGGACACCCACTTCCATAACATATCCTCGGTTTTATCACAGTCCTTTGCTACTATCCATTCATACAGAGGCTTGATGCACTTGCCCGTGTTTTCATTGACAATGGTGAACAGATCATTACCTGGGCCTAGACAGAGTAAAGAAGATATTTCAGGATTCTGAATTATGTGGCCAGTGTGCCTTGCCCCTTACTGCTGAAGAGAGTCAAGAATCACTGGTCTGTTCCCACCCTCACAGCTTGATTAACTGTGATACCTACATGAGAAATGAGGTCAGTTACAGCCAGAGGAGGCCACGTAACGTGCATCAGAGCACAAGCTTTGGACTCAGTCTGCCTGGGCTCATATCTGCCTCTGCTCCTACTTGAGTTGCCACAAGTTTCCATGAGATCAGGGAAACTTATCTGACCTCAGTTGGTCCATATTCTCTCTTGTAATACAGTATCCACTTCACACTGTGAATGTGAGGATGGAATGAGCTAGAACATGTAAAGTACTAACAGCAGCATGTATATTTGGCTTGGCATTCCATGAAAGGTATTCCTCGCTTCTTTAATAGGCTAAGGCAGCTCCTTTGCTTTGCTCTTACTTAAACAAGTAGCCTGTGGACGATGAAAAACAGTCCGAGCCTATCTACCACACTGTATTGTTTATAATTTAGCCACCAGGGCAGACTAAATTATTACATATGAAATATCTCATTCTATGTTCCTTCTCCAGATCTAAGTATGAAGTCAAGCCTTTATGCTCCTCTTCTTTAAGGTAAGTCAGTATAGTGGTGAAAAAATAGAATCTGCATAGAGGTCACCTCACCTAGACTTCTAGTGGAAGCCAGATTTATTATCATATCTCAGGTGAGTTAAGAAACTTGAGAGAAGGTAGAGGTAGAAGATAAATGAATAAGAGGCAATCGAGGTCTGGGTTTGAAAGTGGAGTGACAGAAAGCTGGCATCACCTGTAGAAAGGTGGCAGGACCTGGGGAGCAAATGGGACTGGCTTGTGGATCGCCCTGAGCTCCTGAGTTTCCCAAACCACTAGATCACAGCACATCTGGATGATGGGAATCTGAGAAGAAATTGATGGGAGCCATAGACAGAGACAGCTCTCTGACACTGTCCCTGGCACACCGTGTGAACTAGGAAAGACCCCAAGGACAGCAGAAACTGAAGTTCTGTCCACCTGGTGGAATGGAAAGCAGAATCAAACTTAATTTGCTTTTTGTAAAAGTAATGCATTATTTCCTGCACACTGGAATTTGTAGGGCATAATTCACATCTGCCACAGTGAATTATAATTAAACAATCTGATCGGTTTCTTTACAAAGAAAAAAATTAAAAGTTACAGTACAGACCATCATGATAATGACAATAAAGCTGAAATACTTTAGAGAACACCGTCAGTGAACTGGAGCTCTGTGGAAGAACCTGATAACTTTTGGTTCCCAAAAGGCACTTTCATTTTGATGCCTGCTTCACAAACACTGATCTTACTAACTGTGAACACCTACTCCAATTATAATTCATGGGCTTTTCAAACTGAACTACAAAACGAGACCCTGTCTCAAAAAGCAAAAAAAAAAAAAGAGTTAAAAATTCTCATACTAGGGGATGGCACCTTGATGGGTAATTTTACCATGTAAATATCTACAAAATTAAATTAGCAGTTTGAACTGTGGATGGTGTTTTTAGTTTTAGAAAACAATAGCAGCAACAACAGGAAGAACAAAAATACCTTTAAATATTTAAGTTAGTTCTGCTTTTAAATTTGACTTTTAAAACATTTTAGAGGGTTACAGCTAAGTACATTTGGTGTAGCAGTATCCATCCTTCATTCTCTTCTTTGACAATCCTTTGCTATTCTCTTTGGCATCACAGGTAGGGAGACAGTCAACCAAAGGAGAAACATAGTCTCTTTTAACTACATTCTCTAATTTCTACTACATTCTCTAATTTATCATACATAAAACAACTATTTAGACCTTTTATCTACCTCTTTTCCGAACTATTTCCTCTCACATCACCAAAATAAACTGTCTCAAGAATGACACCAGAAAAAAAAATAAGTCTGCTTCTGCAAGGGTGGCCATCACCCTTGTTCAAAACTTAGGTCCTTTGGGCTGGAGATTTAGCTCAATTGTTCTGGTGCCTGCCTTGCAAGTGCAAGGTTCTGAGTTCGATCCCCGATAACCACATACAATGCTGGGCATGGAGACTCACGCCCACCAGCAATAAATACCACATACCACAGTGCCGTGTGTGGTGGCTCACGCCTGTAATCCCAGCACTCTGAAGGCAGAGACAGGAGGACTGCTGAGTTCGAGGCTTGCCTGGGCTACATAGTGAGCTCAGGGCCAGCCTGAACTACAAAGCGAGACCCTGTCTCCAAAGAAAAAAACAAAACAAAAAACCTTAGGTCCTTTGACCTATGATCCTTAACCCTAAACAGGTGACCTATAACAGTAACTTTGCGATCTGAAGTTCTATATTTTTTAAGCTGCTTTTGTACAGTCCAATGGACTAGGTAGAGGTTTCACTATGGTGGAAAGAGTAGTGGAACAAGGAATAAGGGGGTTTAGACAGATGACTACCTTTGCTACGAATTAGCTGGGAGAACTTGGTGAAGTCATTTAATCTCTCATGTTCTTCCTATGCCTAAATGTCAGAATAAAGCAGTAAAGCATAAGGTATCTAAGCTGCTTCCACAAGATAGTTGTAGTCTTGTAGGTTTTATTAACCTTTGTTAAATTCACTGCATGTTGTTTTTGAACAGATGTTCACAATTTTATTGTATTATGCTACTGCTAGTAGTGTTTGAGAGCATTCTAACCTGACTTGTACTGGGCATGCACACATGGTGATAATACATGATAGCTTTATAGATGCTCTTTGGAAGAGCAAATAAAATGTATTCCTTCCCACTTTCTACACATTAATTCTAGGGCACTTGTGGACTTTGGTAGGATCTACAGTAGAAGAGAGCTTTGAGTAGCATTGAGTAAAAATGCTGTGGAGAAGCTGCCAAGTGTCTTAACACCAACATCCATAAATGTAGATACTGTACTTGCCGCCATCTAAACCTGTATTTGAACTATGTAGTTAATACCACTGTTTGACAAGTGGTCACTCAGCACAAGAATTCATTATTGATATGATTTAGGGAAACTTGTTATGAGCCCTCACATATATGTATAAGCATTCATTCGTAATACAGAGTCTTGTTCTCCTGTGTTCCCCCATCTTTCTTTGCTCTTAGCAGGAGCTGTTCCATCTGCCTCTTTCTTGTGGTCTCTACCATGGGTTTAGAGTGCACAGGTGCAAGGGGAGAGGATCAGAAGTTCAAAAAACAGGTCCGGAAGTGACAGTTTGGTCCCTGGTCATATATTAGGAGTCAAAAAGCCTCAATCTTGAGACTATGGGGATAGTAGGTTAAAGGATGGGAAGGTTTGAGAAAGTGTACAAAGAGTTCCTTAGTTAAAAAAATTGTTATATAAGGGTATATAAATTATTTTAGAAATATATTACAATTTGAAAAGGTAACTACAGAGAAATTTTATAAAATATTTTTACTGGTCACCTTATCATTCCTAGAAGGACTTCTTGTATGATTTATTTTATATAAATATTCTGGGGTGTTTGAGAGAAAATACTTGAGTAGCCTTATAAATTGAAAGTGAAGTTTTAGTAGTTTTACATCCATCAAAGAAAAACCATATTTCTTCATTTTCTCATTGTCTGATCATAAGTCCAGTCTTACAAGCCATAGACCAAAAAGCTCTACAAGAAGCTGGATATTGATATGTTATGACCACAGACCAATGGTAAGAGAAATGCACTGGGAAGGCAGTAAGGATAAAGACCACAGTGTTGATAGACACATGGAACTTTCAGAGTTCATTCTTTGTCTTGTGGTCTCTACCAAGTGTGCAGGGTGCACGGGTGCATGAGGAGAGGATCCCAAGTCCGGATTTACTAGTTCAAAAACATTTCCTGAGCAGCAGTTGGGTCCCTGGTGATATACTAAGAGTCAAAAAGCCTTCAAGCCCAGACTGGAGGAGAAGGCTGATGAGAAGGTCAGGCATCTCTGAAGAATCAGCTGTTAACTCTCCACGGGAGCAAAAAGATCACCTAAGTCCCTGGCATCTCCCCAAAGACAGTGACGTGCTCCTTCAGCACTGGGTGAGCAAGACCACCTGCCCAGGCCTGGCTGCATCCGCGTGACACGGGGCACGGCATCACAGCATCATGAGGCTGATACACTGCCAAACACGCTACCCAAACAGCTGGGTGTTCAGAGTTCCAGCAATTCCCTAATAAGGCTACAGATCTGGTGCGAGGGAGAGGGAAAGCCCCTGGGAGCTGCTGCTGAGAGCGAGGAAGGATGCAGGGAAACAAATGCCTGCAGCATGCAGGGCTGGGAGAAAGGGTTAAGCCTCATTCCCTTTGCTCTGTGTGAAGCAGACACGACAGGTACAGCAGAGTTTGTGAGAATTAGAGAAATTTAAATTTTGTGGAGATAAAGCAGAACTAGCGCAGATGAAGATGGAAACCAAGAGGTGAGTGACTGAGAAGTTAGCTTGCTTCCCTTGTAGTTAGTTGCCGCAGCGATTTTTCTCCTTGAGTCGTGGGGCAGGGGGAGACCTCACAGCAATAAGTGACAACCATTAATGGCTCTTTTCGGAGTTTCCAGCACCAAAGATCAAAGGAGCACAGAGAAGTCAGATCAGGTTCCACTAAAAGGTTCTTGAAGTAGGCAAGATGATGCCACACAGGCCAAGACGATGCCACTCACACTCTGAGAAACTTCTTCCCATCACTCTCTGAAGACAGTCTAAAGCACACAGTAATTAGGCTGCAAAGAAAGTAAGTGCCACGCTAGGTGTTTTTCAAAACTACTTGCCACCTTTTCCTTCCTCATACTGGCAAGATAACAGAAGGGATGGGTGAGGAAGCCCATACGCTGCTTGCTCATTTGTACAGTCAGAAACAGCCCTGGGACACTTTCGGCCAAGGGAAAAAGAGAAACTAAAAGCAAAATGCAGGGGAAGATAGGGTTGGCACCAACCTCAGCGTTGCCAGTGAGACGCACTAGGCGCCCAAGTGAGCACCCGTGTGAAGCTGCCAGCCTGGCTAGGTGGGGTGTTATGTGGTGCCCACAATAAAATGAGAAGAAAGGTCCCTCTTCCAGGCGGTGGGAGGGGGCATCATAACGGACACTCGGCCATAGTCACTTTGGAGAAGATGGCACAACGTGACTGCCTTTTGACGTGCGCTGAGGGCGCAGTGATGCCAGGGATCGGGGCAGGTTCTCTAGGGCGCTGCTCATCCTCACTGAGGAGCCCGGGTGACTGAGGGGGAGGGGACGAGCAGCGGCAGGGTCGGGTAAAGAAGGGTCCCGGTCTCCGGGAAGCACCGTGTGAGAGGACAGCCGCGAGGGAAGAGGAGGAACGCCCCCAGAAAGGACCGCGCCCGCTCGCGCCCACCGGGCCTCCAGCCCCGAGGCCGCGCCCTCCCGCCGGGCAGCCCTCGGGCGGGGGCGGAGACGGAGACGGAGACGGACCCGGGCTCGGGCGGAGGGCGGCGGCGGCGTCGGGCCCCGCGGCGGCCAGTTACCTGCGCTGTCCGGGGGCTGCGCGAGCCCGAGGCAGGGGAGCAGCAGCGCGAGGAGCCCCGCGGCGCGCCCAGGAGTCGCCCCGCGCGCCCGCATCCCGAGCGCCCGCATCCCGAGCGCCCGCCTGTCCGCGCTCCGCGGCCGCAGCACCCTCTCCCGCCCGGCCCACGCCGCCGGCCCACCCGCGGGCACGAGGCCCCGCCCCGCCGCGCCGGCCAATCACACCCGCGTCTCGCCTCGGGCCGGGCCGGCAGGTGGGGCGGCGCGTGCGGGGGCGGCGGGGGTCGGACCTACGACCGGCTGCACGCGCAGGCTCCGCCTAGGGCGCCAGCCTCGCTGGGAGGTGCGCGCTTGCGGGGGCGGCCGCGTCCCGCCGGTGGATTCCGTGAGCTTAGGTCAGGGAGGACTTCTTTCCCCGCAGGGGAACGCGCACCCCTGTGTGGCGTCTGAGGCCTCGCGGAAGAGGTCGGCTGTCCTTGCCAACGTCTCGGGTACCCGGACAGTGCAAACCAAGCGGGACACTGGTGGACTACCGTCTGACCTGCCATGACAGGACCATAAAGCAAGAATCAGCACCGTGACTGTCACACTTCTAGGGAGGCGGAGGTTGAGCCGGGCGCTTTAGACCACTCGGCCATCCTGACACCCAATACGTCTAGCGATCATGGAGAATTTGTCAACATTTCACAGTTGCAAGTAATCTCTTTTCTTACTCATCTAATATTGGTGGTAACTTAGTAGAAATGTGGAAATCTTCACACAGAATCTGAAATCGAAAGTCTGCCTGTGGGCAGAAATACGTAATTTCCTACTAAGCTATGTGGCCTGTCTCATATTTAAACCCCGTGTTTATCGAGCATATGACGTGAACCGCGGATGCCTCAGCGTGTTCCCAAAGGTGTTTTGTGAGAATGTCTCTGAGTTCCCTTGGCTGATTCCAGCTGCCAAGGGTTCAGGAACAGCTCCGCGTCTAGCCTGACTGTCCTCTCCCCAGGCTCTGTTCTTCCGTATTAGTAGGTAGAGCAGACATGAACTCACTGTGACAGGAACTGTGCATCTCAAAACAGGCCGAAAAAGCTGGATCCCTGGCCTGCTAGCGGCTGAGTCCCGGGGGAGACGGAGGAGGCGCATGAAGTAGCTCAGGGCAAAATGTGTGGGGAGGTCCAAGGCAGGGTTAGGGCAGTCTGTCAATTGGGACTGGAGAAAAGGTAGCACTGCACCAGGTACAGTTGAGGGAAAACAAGTGATAGGAGAGTAAGAAAAAGTAAAGCAGGATTAGAAGACACAGTGCAGCTTCCCCCGCAGGGTGTGTGTATGTGTGTGTAAGAGAGAGAAGAGAGGGAGAAGGAGAGACTGAGAAACAAAGGGGGAGTCCTGTGCGTGACTGGAGGTTATGTGAAAATGACAACAGAAAGACAAGTTGTGGCTGTTTTGTGAAGGGCCTTGAGCACGATCGCAAGATTTTCTTCCTGAGCAATGCAGAGGGGAAAGTCCCGAGAGAGCCCACTATGGATGTGATCTCTTGTGCACGTTCAGCAGCTTGTCTTTCTTTCTGATCCTGTCCATCCTGCAGCTCCAGAAGGAAGTGGTCACGTCTTATTTATTATCCAGTCTTCTACACTGAGTGCAGGGCCTGCCCGAAGCAAATACTCAATATATTTTGGTTCAGTTAAGGAATGAATTTCTTCAGCCACCGCCTTAGCCTGGGGCCCTCTAGGCTCCTGCTTGCCTTATCCTGTTTTGCAGTAGTTTCTCAATTGACCTCATTACCTGTAGTTATATCCCAGAGGACTCTAAGTGCTTTGGGATGTGCCACCCTGTTTCTCACATCTTTTTGGTGCCTTTTGTTTATAGCAGGAGTTTCCAGCTGCAAGTTCAGAGACATTGTGAGCTCCTCAAATTGTACAAAGCTTTATAAATGCACTTTTGATTTTGAGCCGGCAGATCAAGACTTTTATGAGAGTCTCAGAGAAGTCCGTGATGCGGAAAGAAAAGCAAGTCCCTCTAGCATCTATTGCTTCTTAACATCCTTGCTGTGTCGCTTTCTGGTCACTCCAGGAAGCTGCCTGAACCTGTCTTACTTTTTCTGTCTCATTCAGATCTCCTATCTAGAGGGCTTCTTTCCTTCCTCCCCTGTCTTAGTACAACCATCCCTTAAGTTTCTGCTCAGATTTCACACTTCATGTAAGCCTTACTCTGAAAAGCCCTTGGGATTACTTTTGTTCCAAACATCTCTATAATAGTGCACCTTTTGTACATCTGACTTTAACATGTATACTGGCTGCTATTTCTTACTCAATTTTTGTTGAATCACATGGTGATAGGGACATATACACTGATACTCCACCTTGGCTATAGGATCACTGAAAATATTGTTGATAGTGACAATGGAAATCACATATACTTCAGATCTCACTTTGAATGCCACTTTCTCTAATAAATTTATCTTTCTGAACTGTATGTTCCAGGTGAGCTTTTTTTTTTTTTTTTTCAGTATCGGGGATCAAACTCCGGCCCTTGTGTGTGATGTGGGTATTTGTAATTCATACCTTTTTATGTAGCATTCTTTTTTTTTTTTTTTTTGCTTTTTGAGACAGAGTCTCACTTTGCAGTTCAGGCTGGCCCTGAGCTCACTATGATGCCCAGGCAAGCCACCGCGAACTCAGCAATCCTCCTGTCTCTGCCTCCCGAGTGCTGGGATTACAGACGTGAGCCACCACGTCCGGCATTGTGGTATGCGGTGTTGATTGCTAGTGGGCGTGAGTCTCCACGCCCAGCATTATATGTGGTTACCCGGGATCGAACTCAGGTGCTTGCACTTGTGAGGCAGGCGCCGGAACCACTGAGCTAACCCTCCGGCCCCTATGTAGCATTCTTTACTAAGAATAAAACATTTGTTAACTATTCTATTCTTACTGGACATATCAACAGTTTCCATTTGATTAGTTTGCCGTCTGTAACAATGCTTCTGTGAACGTTTTTGTAGCTGTCTCCTGGTGCACTTCGTTAGAATATCCTGAGGATATTTTCCTAGAGATAGAATTCCTAGACTGGGGTATCAACATTATTAGACAATACCATTGTGTTTCTAATTTGTGTTCCCAATGCTGTATACCAGCATTCCCGCTGCTAAACATTTCCATCAGCATTTTGAGTTTAAAATTTTCTGTGGATTAAAAATGCATTTCGGTTGTTACTAATAAAGTAGAACATAGTTTCCCATGTTTATTAGTCATTTGTATTTCATTTTCCCATTCTTGAACTGGTTGTTTGCCTGTTTTCTCTCAGATCATTCTCTAGCCTTGCCTGCTTTGAAAACCAACATACTACCCTCGATTTCCGAGACTCCCTTGAGCCAGCCCAGGTTAGGGTCAGGCAATGGGAGTGTCTGACAGAAGATAGGCATTTGAGGGGAAAGGAAGCCAAGGTATTTGTCTGCTCTCCTCCTTGGGACCACGCTATGTGGAGGCTTTCTCTTCTGTTGTTGCAGCTCCTGCCTGGGAGCCCAGCCTTTTGTCCCTCAATTCCCCCTAGGCAACCTCATGTATGCCTGCAGCTCCTTCTGGATGGTTCTTTCTCTGAGGTTTCAGTTCCCACGTGGTAGCTCAGGATCATTTCCTGATATCATCCTTTTCTTGTCCCTCAGGCTCCTTGGCTGGTGGTAACCTTTTGTAGTTGTTAGTTTCTTGGTGGCCTCATTAGCACTTATTTTGAACTCTTCCAACATTTGTGTAACTAGTAACTTTCCTATATTAAATTTCTTTCATTGAGCTACCTAATGCAGATATAGTTCTTATTGCACTTCGATGATAGTGATTAGAATGGTACCTTGAGATGCCATTCCAAACTGAGTGAGAGTCAAGCAAGAAAAACTATCCCTGAGGCAGATTCAGCTGCATGAAGAGTTGTATTGTAAAAAAAGTTGGTATGAATGTATTTTAAACTGCAGTAATGAGAATGTCTACAGAGGGTCCCATGTGAGATGAGGAGGACCCAGGAGACTCAGATAAGGGCTTAATCTAAAAATAAATTTTAAATAATTCCCACTGCACCATGATAATAAAGATCTTCTTTTAGTCCTGGTCATAACTAAACTCTTGAGGATTATAGTGGTAAGCATAGGTAGACCCTAAAGGGTAAATATGAGGTTGTAATTCAACTACTTAAAAAACAAAAAACAACCACGGTAAACAGTTCATCTTGTTGGAATAGAGTGAACTTCCTCCCCAGGCTTTAAGCTGCAGAATTCTCAGAGGAGGAGATGCTCTGCGGGGCTATCCACAGAGCACGGATGGACACGAGAGACAGGACAGTGAGTGCCTGTGCTAAATTTATTCTCTTTTTTCTTCTGTCATTTTTTTTACTAGTGCACATTAGTTATAGAGAATAGTGTGCTCCATTTTGGCATATTTGTACACATGTATGACACACATTATCCCTCCATCCCATCCCTTCCTTTTCTCAAATAATCTTCCATTTTCCTGTCTTTCTCTGTCTCTGGCCCCCTCTCTTTTTCTGCCCCTATATTCTTCATATAGAGAAAGCGTATATTTTACTTTCTTACTTTGGTTTATTTCATTTAGTACGATGGTCACCATTTCCGTCCACTTTTCTCAAATGTCATCATTTTATTCTTTCTGGCTAACTTGAATATGTCTCATTTTCTTCATTCATCTGTTGATTGGCACTGAAGTGCTTGTTTCATATCCTGGCTATTGCAGAGTGTGCCACAATAAACATTTTTACTGGGCTATCTCTATGGTTTCTGACTTTAATTCATTCAGGAATATATCAAGGAGTAATATACCTGGATAAAATTGTACCTTCACTTTTGTTTTTATGAGGAAGCTCCATCTTGGTTTCCATAATGGCTACACTAATTCGTCTTCACACTGACATTATAGAAAAATTCCTTTATTGCCTTGCCTTTTTGCCAGTATTTGTTGCTCTTTATGCTTTTGATGATAGCTATCCTAACTGAGGTGAGATGGAATCTCAATACAGTTTTGATTTGCATTCCTGTAATGGCTAATCATGTTGAATTTTTTTTTATATACAATACTCATTGACCATTCGTACTTCTTTTAAGAAGTGTTTGTTAAATTCTTTTTTCCATTAGTGATTGTGCTGTGTTTTTTTTGGTGTTGTTTCTAGTTTTTAAAAATATATTCTGAATAATCAATTCTTAGTTGAAATAGTAGCTGGCAAAGATTTTCTCCCATTCTGTTGGCTATATTTTCACTCTTTTGTTTATTTCCTTTGCAGTGTAGAAGTTTTTAAATTTAATGCAGTCTTATTTGTTGATTCTGCTGTTATTTCCCATGTAAAAGAGTTCTATTCATGAAGTCTTTGCATGTGCCTATGATCTTAATTATTTCCTCTATCTTTTCTTTCATGAGTTTTAAGGTTTCAGGTCTTATATAGCTAGGTATCTGATCCATTTTGAATTGATTTTTGTACCAAGGTGAGAGATAGGAACCAAGTTTCAGTCTTTTGCATATGCCTATCCACTTTTCCAAGTACCCCTTATTAAAGAAGCTATCTTTTCTCCAACATATGTTTCAGCCCTTTTGTCAGGAAACAGGTAGTTGTAGTTATGTGGGTTTGTTTGTGTGTCCTATATCTATTCCACTGGTTTACATTAGACTTCTCTTGATCAGCATATGTTCATGGATGCCAAGAAACTGTAGAATTATGGAGCTCATAGAGATCTTGAGTCTCTATGAAGACACAGAAACTGAAGCTCATAGGGTTCAATAACCATTGTGGATATGAGGATAATATTAGAAAGGTTAGATACAGGCTTCTGAGACTAATGGGAAGAGTCCAGACATACCATTGAGATAAGCCCATGGCTAATGACCTGTATCTAATGGAAACAGAAGTAAAATTTGGACATAGAAGGATGAGTCATAGATCAAAGAATTCTGGTGTTGGTGGGAATGTGTTCCAAGATCAGCTATATGTTTGGGTAGGGGTTTACTATTTCACATATGGTAAGAATTCTCTAGGAGACATTTTCATTACACGTGCATGCTTTAGAAAATAAGGGAACTGTTTTAGTGATACAAATTATTTGACAGAAATATGTGTGGAATAACAATTTTTGTTTTTAGAAGAGACATTTGTTCACTATGTTTTGGCAAAGAGGCAGGAAATGGAGTGATATATTTGCTTTTATATGTAATTGGAAGCTATTTCCTCAGAATTAATTAAATTTATTTGTTCCAAGAAAACAATTACAGTGATCAATAATCAAATTCTTGGAGTGTTTGTTCCTTAGTGGGAATGATCAGATTTGAATTTTAGAGCAAAAAAATTATTTTACCTCAGCAAGAGAAGTTTTTCTTTGCAGTATAATTCTGTTTGTGCTTACCATCCTCATGGTAGCAGACATCTGGTCTTACTTTTTCTATTCCTTACTTTCTGATATAATTCCTTTTAATATGAGAAAAAGAATATTGTCAGTCAGCAAGTGGTGATAATCAAAAATAAAAATTAAAACTTCTATCTGTTCCATATAGGATTGGGGAGTTTCTTTCCCCTTCTAGGTTTGGACCATATGCTATGTGAGGTTACCATTAGGGAATTTGGGTAATATTTTTATGCATCTTTCTGCCTTCCATTCCTTCAAAGACACTTGGTATGTTTCATTATTCCATTTGCTGTGACTGTTTTATAATATTATTTGTGTATTATGACATCTGTGTGTGAATTTAAAGTGATTCATTTTTCTTATGGCAAAATAATTTGATCTATAAATCACCTATCAGGCTACTTTGTGTAATTTGAAGAATGGAAAGTAGATACCCAACAATTTAAGGATTAAAAACAGAATACAACCCTAAATAAATGTGCACTTTTGCTACCTTGTAAATAACAGTAATAGGTCTCTGCCCCAGTGGTGGCCAGACTTCTCTTATGAGTTAATGGAAAACTGAGGAGATTTTCAAGGCTCTTGAATGTAATTCAACCTCACACTGTGGAGGATAGACTTCTGAAGTATCCATGTATATGTAGGGTGTGCAGACACACACACGTGTATCTGTGTGTGTGTATATGTGAGGTTCTCTTTAGAGCTGTATTGCTAGGCATCTTTGCTCTATCTTTGTCTTTTGCAGTTTAGGGTACTGCTTCATCACTGCAAACAGCATTGATGTTTCCACACTGGGCACAGAAAACACTTTAGTTTCTTCAGTTTAGTCTGCATGGTTCACAATCATAGCTCTAATTTACAATCATGCCGTCATACTTATGGTTAGCAGGAATTATCTAAATAAGTAGAAACGCATTTTCTGGAGAGATCTCTGGTTCTTGATTTTTCATACTCAAGAGGCTGCCATGGGTCTAAAACCAAGGGCCTCAATGAAGGCTATCGAAGGGTTACAGTGTCCTGATGTACTTGACCTTACAGCTGTGGTTCCAGCTGACTGAGGGATGGGCACCTGCCTCAGTTGGAGATAGCTCATTTCTTTCTTTTTTTTAAAAATTGCATTCTTTATTGGTACAATTTGCATACATCTCACACTCACACATAACATTGGGGAATTTGTACCAATATATGACACAGTCAATTCTCATTTTTACCCATATCCCCACCCACACCTCCCCACCCCCTATATACATGTTCCTTTATTTTCTTTCAGAATCATATTTATTCCTTCCCCTCATTACATCCCCACACCAAATTTCCTTTGGAAATTTCCCATTCTGAAAAGATTGTCATACTACTAGAGCTCATTTGCATCAACTGGTGCTCATATCAGCGAGAAGATCTGGTATTTGCCTATCTGTGCTCTATTGATTTCACTCCTTAGCGTGTCCTCCAGGTGCATCCATTTGCATATAAATGAATCAATCTTGTCATTCTTTATGGTAGAATAGTACTCCATTTTATAAAAAAAACACATCTTCTTTATCCAGTCTCCAGTTGATGGGCATTTGGGTTGTTTCCAAGCTTGAGCTAGAGATAGCTCATTTCTAAAAGGCTCAGTCAGAGATAAAATGGCCTTTTCTGAGGTGGGTTTCCTGGAGGCAGGAGCTGGGATGAAAATTTCTATCAAAGTGTCTTGGTGAACAGAATCTGAAAGTAAAATCTAGGGAGTTCGTTTTGCTGTCACAGGACTCTAGAGGAAGGAAGGACACCTAGAAACAAGCTAGTAAACTAGTGGACAAACATGACTCAAGGAGGAGAAATAAGATAAGGGTGGGATATCTAGCAAAGTCCTGCAGGAGGTAAACTTGTCTCAGTCCTGGAAGGGTGAGTGTAAGACAGTGGGTCACATGATAGCACTGGGGCAAGGCAGCTGGCATTTGTACTTCTGTATTTGAGAACCACTGGCTAAGAGTTGGACCTGAGGGATACTGATTCCCAGGCACTGTTTGTTCTCTGTGCCTGCAGAAAAAGCTGGTCTCGTGCAGGCTGAGTGCAGCCCAGAAACAACCGCAAGTGGTAGCTATTGAAAGTAACAGCACACCAGACATAAAGAGCACCAACCTCATAATGAACACAGGGGGATCCGTATTGAGCCCAGGCACTGAGTTCTACAGGCTGGAATGAGATGATGCTGCACAGGGACTGATGTTATTAATGAGATGTTATTAACTGATGTTATTAATGAGATCCTCTCTCTTAATGTTTCTCCAGATGAGATGCACAGAGTTTCTGAAATCCACAGACAGAAGGATTCAGGAGAAAAAAAGGAGGCAGTTAAAACAATAAAAGCAACCATGTACAGTACATGTACAAACATGTACATGTGCGTGTGAGTGTGTGCTTGTGTGCTCTGGTTTCACTCACTGCATTACTCATTCCCTTAGAGAAGTGATGTTTGTCCTAGCACTGCCTTGTAGAATCTAGACCGAAGAAAATAGACACATTGCTCTGAAGAAGATGGTCAAATCTTTGGGGTCAACTGTTTCATTATTCTGCTTCCTTTTGACCTTTCTCTTACCTTTGTCAGATAGGGATTTTAGTGATAGAACTGACCAGATTGTTACTGGGCTCAACCTTCTGTGATTTTCAATATAGTCACAGAGTCTCTGATGAGTGAGTGTAGAAATGGAAGAAGTCAGTAAAACTTCTCTACTTTGCCAGTAGACTTTTGTGGTGGACAGTGGATTGTTGCTTATACACTTTGTGATTCGACAACAATCTCTGGACTATGGGTACCTCAGTCTCTCAATTCTACCTGGTCCCTGATTCCTCCATTTTTACATATTTCTGTGTAGCTTAGTGGTGTTATTAAATGCAAATGCTTTCTGAAAATAACCCATATAAGTTCATTTATTTAGGTTCATGTGGTTATGTGTGATGATGTAGCTGAGGACTTACAAAAGTTGTTTCAGAGAGCAACTACTCTTTTACAATTCAGGATAGCTTAGATCTGCCTTAGTAGTGACTTGCTGGAGAGTGGATTTGGAGCAGATACACATTAAAGTAGCATGATAACTCCCCACTTAGTGGTATGAAGTTGGGGTTTCCTTTCAGCCTAGTAACCTTATTTCTATGTCTGCTATTTTAAGAAAGTGTACAAGTAGGACTAGTAACTATAGTTAGATAGTGTCTAGGTATAAGTGAAACTGGGGAAGTGAAAAGTTATTTACAAAGTTTGAATAGTAAATTTTAAAAAAGCTATTCATTTTTTCTCCTGTGTTCTCCTCTCCTCCCCCTCTTTACCCACTTTGCACAAGGGATTGGACCTAGGGTCTTTGCCCTGAACTATATTCCCAGTCCCCTTTTAATTTTTTTATTTTGAAATAAGGTCTTTGTCACTACATTGGCCAGGTTGGGTTTAAACTTGCAGCCCTTCTTCCTAAGCTTCACAGAGTGCTGCAGTTACAGGTATGTGCCACCGTGCCTCACCAACACAATTATTCTTGAAGCTCAGTATACACAGAGCTTTAGAATGGCAGGTAATGGATCTCCTTTCAAAGCAAATAACTACTTCATGTCATTTTACACACCTTTCTTGCACAAGACAATCAACTTCCAGTTTTAAGTGTGAGAGTTCTCAGAAATTGATGATATGATTATATTAATATTTAAAACATCTATTAACATTCATTGAATATATACTCTGTGCCTGGATACATATCTCTCTATATAAATATTAGCTCTTACATATAGTAATAATAATGTACAGTTTTGTAAAGTTATCGTGAAAGTTAAGTGAAGGAAGCACTTAGATTAGCATCTAAAACATAGTTCCAGTACATAATAATTAGCATTTATTATTATTGCTGCTGACTTAGATTAGTAAGGGCAATAAAATAAAATGGGTGGTATATGGTTCTCTTGTTTAAGTAGCTGTGAAGATAAAAAGAAAATGAGACATGTAGACAGGTGTGTTGGTACATACATGCAGCCCTTTGGGAGGCTGAGGCAGGAAGATTGCAAGTTTGAGCCCAGCTTGGATAATTTAGCAACTTAGCAAGACTCAGTCTTAAAAAGGGCGAGGGAGAGAGAGAGAGATCATATATATACGATATAGTTATATCATATCTATCTATATATGACAGACTGCTACAGCTTAATGGAAGGCATGCTTTGGTATGATCATCCAAAGTAGGAAGTCATGAGTTAGCATACTGACATTGGGAGAGAGAGGTTGCTATAAGAGGTAAAAGGCATTCTGGTGGTGAAAACTGTAATGTACAGGGACATGAAGACATGACACAGTGTGGCGTATCTGGGAACTGTAAGGGGTGAGGACCCAGCAGTGGAGTGAGGGCTGCCTGGGCAGGAGCAGCCGAAGGTGGAGCCACGTTAAGCAAGGTGCTGTGTGCAGTGTGAAGAAGCTTGGGCTCCATCATATATATCATATGTCAGATATCTCAGAATTATATTTTAACAGTATGACAAGATGACTGTAGCACTTGTGAATACAGTTAACAAGGCTGGAAGAGCTATTAGGAAAGTCCTAATGACTATTTAAGAAATGATGATGACAGCATGAACTAGGACAATAACAATGGGATCGAAGGGAATAAGGAGGGACAAATGATCAAGGAGCTCTTAAGATGACACAGGATATAATAAACTGCTATTGAAAAGTCTAGGGTATATGTATTATTATTATGGTACAATTGCACCTTCCCTGTTGTTCTTGTGTTAATGAGTGTCAATGCACACAATTGAGATTCTTTGCAGGTCTCTGCAAGTCTTGGGTTTTGTTGCATCTTCCAGGTAAATTTCTTATCTCTACTTCAATGGTAAATATTAGAAGAGGAAAATAAAGTCAAGAATCTCTAATGGCCAATATAGATTAACATATTATTCCTGAAAGATGGCAGGTGAAGAATTAAGGAAATGAACAGAAAGTTCTGTAAACATAAAGTTAAAAGATGGATGGTAAATGGTACTGTGTAAGAACTATGTTGATATGTTAATGAATTGTCTTATTAGGACATCTGCACTATTTGGAGAGCTGCCGGCATCATCTCACATTTACACTATTAAGTGCATATTTAAGCTGTGCAGATCACTTGCATTCATTTCATGGCTAATCAGTCCAGTCTGAAATTGTTTGCCAAATAGTAATGGAATTTTCTCTAACAATCCAATACTTAAATCACTAGACACCAAATTATGGGATAAAAAAATCAATTCTGTTCCCAGGTAATTATCAGTTTAAAATAATATTGTGTCGAGTTCTGGCACCCACTCCCTAGCACCAGATGTCTTTGCTTTGGACCATTTTGATGATCCCCATAACTCTAGCATGATAAATTAATGATGCAAATTATTTTTCATTTAAATTTTACATTGTAAATGAGCTATTGGCCTTTAACATAATGGTTTTTTGTTTGTTTGTTTCAGGCAGGGCTTGAATTAGAACAGTTAGAAAAATTAGTGAATGAAGTAACTGGTTTGGCAGTTGTAGGAGTAGAAGGAGAGTGAGGAAGTTGAAGGAGAGAAAAAGTTGGATTCAGGCATTTTCGACTTCGGAGAGGAAACAGTTATCTCCGACCCTCCCCACGCCCATCCTTCTAGGTTCTCTTCTGGGGCGGGACTGGAAATTTGGAAACTACCTTTCTCAGTCTCCTGTGAGTTTCAATTTAGAGTTCTTCCACGGAGGGCACTCATACAAAGTTTGCAAAGTGGAAGAGAAGCCATGTTTCTCCAGCTGTAGCAGCTGAGCAGGCAGCTGAGCAGACCTACCCCAGTCACTTCCGTGCTGCAGAGGGCTGAGATCCCCGATAGTGGTTTCTGAAAACCATGCATCTATATTTCTTGAATTTTAACAGCGGCTTCCCTGTGTCTTTCAGAGACCGTGTAATCTTCTAATTTCTGGTATGAAATTTCTTTTTACTTGCCATGCTTATGTAACGGAGGCCGCTCCTTTGGAAGTTGTCCTGGGCAGAGTTAGTGACTTTTGTTTTGTTTCCCCCGCTTTGATCTTCCCTGAGGTTACTTCACCCTCCTCCCAATTCTGCAAGATTGCAACCCTCCCTTTGCCTGGCATTCGAAATTCTATAGAGAAACCACTGTAAAAGGCTCCAAATGTTAACTGCTAAGTAGTCTTCCTTTAGATTCACACAACCCAAATTATCCAATGACCTTCAGATAACATCAGGCTGTGTAATGCCCTTCCTTAGTCATTAGTTCTGTGCAGCACTTAACACAAAGTGTGTAAATTGCTATGAGGTTTAACTCACACAAAAGCAATATGTCTGTTTAAAGAACGATAGGAACCTGGCCCAGGAGGGTGAAGTCTAGTACAGTGTTACATCTGGTTAGAGATGAAGGGAAAATGGACACACACCTTGCACAACAGACTGTGACCATGTAAGGCTCATGCCTGTTGTCACCTGTCCCCTCAAAGCCCTTTGTGTTCCTGAGTTGCCTAAAATGGTGCATTGCAGACAATACAAGCTCTTCATTTTCTCAAGACATTGGCTTTTAAAAAAACTGAATTATTTATTAGTACATTTTATAGACAGTTCATAATCACACTCAACATTGGGGAATTTATACCAGTATATGGCACGAATTAATCCTCATTTTTACCCTTATCCCTACCCACCCCACAACCCCCCACCTCTTTTCAAATCATATTTATTCTGTCCCCTCATTACTTTCCCCTACCACATTCCCTTTGAATATTTCCTATTTCACAAAATCTATTATACATTCTAGAACTCATTTACATCTACAGGTTCTCATTGGCTTTGATAGGCCTCATTTCTTTCTGCAAAGTCTCAGCCTCCAAGTACTCACTTTCCAGCAGTGAGTGGATCCCATTGATAAACCTGTCATGTCTCTGTGCCATACACTTTCCAGAGAAAGTGAACATCTGGTCTATCAGCTTTTCAAGTTACAGCTCTGCCTTGGAAGATGGAGGAACTGCAAACAAAAGCTTTAGATTCTGGGAGCCTCACGACTGATGTCAACCCTAACGTCTAGTTGTGTGTGTGCTTGCATGTGTGAATGCGTGTGTGTCACATTTTACACCTCTTGATTTCTCTGGCAAACCCTCCAAATGTTCATTGTTCCCACTATGTGTCTTTATCCTTTAGGATTCAGCTTCCTGCCGAAGCCTTGTGCCAGGAAATGTGTGCTTCTCATCCTGAGCTTTAAGAGTGTTTTGTACCTTGTTTGGTCTATTAAATTCTCATTTGTTTGTATTGATATTTGCAGTTACAAATATTTAAAAAACACACTTCAGGTTGAATGAACATCGGAAGTCATCTGATCAAATGGTCACTAACATTAGTTTTCTGAAGTCATGACCCATCCATCATACCCATATTCATTACCCTGTGGTTTCCAGCCTAATACTGGCTTACAACTAACACTTCATGTATAATAGTTAAATGGGATTAAAGGAATCACCCCAACATTTTCTTCTCCCCATTCTCTTCTCACTTCCAACTTCTTCCCCTCATATTCCTCTCCTCGATATCCATAACTCCCGCACCTTCTAGGATCTTATTTCATCTCCCTTTTATGGAATGTTCAATCACCTTCTTTAAAGATTCTTGCCCATAGGCCAGAAATACGTTTGAATGTTACCTGAAGCAACCTTTCTTGTGCACATTCTCTAGTATCTCCACACATTTTAAAAAGAATAATTTACATATAGCCTCGCATTTACATATTGCTGGTCTGTGAACTGCTTGTCTGCATCCTCTTTGGTCCCCAGGCTGTTTTGAACAGGTAACCCATGCGGCCACTGCTCTCTCTTCTCCTATGAAACTGCACTCCTGATTTCTCTACTGTCTTTTGTTCCTTGTTGCTTCAGTGTCAATTTCCAGACCTGGTCTATTTGGGGAAATAGTTGGGCGAAGGGGTAGAAAGGCAGGCGGGATCTATTGGTTTGCTCCTGTTTTGAGCTCGGTTCTCCAGCTCTCACTCTCAGAGCAAGCGCCTGTCCTTTCCACTTAGGTGTGGCAGGGTTGGGTTCTGGGTTTTGTTCCCCAGATCACTGAGTAATACATTGTTTTTTCTTTCTTTCTTCATATCCTAGGTCAAAGTACTCCTAATGGTTCTTTCCTTGGCTGCTTTGGTTTCTTCATCTATGTGCTTTGGGCTGGGAAGCTCATTAATTTTAAATTATCAATTTCCACCTTTGCACGGATATATCTTAAAGCTTTTTCCAGATTTCACCCTAATAATCTCATATTACTAACCACATGTTCCCTGCGTGACACTGCCATCAGAACCAACAGACTGACTCAGACTTGCCAGTGTCATTTTGTTAAAAACTACTCCGTCTTCTGGGCTAGGCACTCATGCTTCAATATTCCCACCCCCCACCCCAATTAAATCCCCAAACAACCAGTACCAGCTTCTATTCACTTTTTCCTACCCAGTAACTCAACAGCCAGCTCTCTCAGTGCTGTGGCTACTTTGTTCTTTTCTGAATAACTATATCTATGCTCTTTATTGACAGTTGTCCCCCGTGAAGTGACTCAACACTTATGTCAGATTAAATTTTCTAGAGCACAAGTCAGATCATATCACTGTTGGTGCCTCATGCTAACATGGAAACTGTTTAATTTGACCTTCTACAGTTTAGTCTTATGGCCTTCTTATTCATCTTATTTGTCTATGTAGGATTTTTAAGAAAACATCTGTGATCCCCGATTGCATTCTAGACTTTATCACTTTTGCTTAGGGTATTGTATTTACCTGGAAGGTCTTTCTCATAGTTTAGCCCATCTTCAACTCAAGTGCCATTTCCTCTGTGAAGTTCCTACTCTTTCCTCTCATAGAGTACATCTCACCACTTAATATAGATGGGAGTCATTTGGGCATCTTGGCAAAACAGAGATTCTGATTCAGTAGTTCTTTGATAAGTCTGAGATTCTACATTTCTAAGCTCTTGGGTATTACTACAGGCCACTGGGCCACACTTGGAATAGTGAGGCCTACAGAGAAGCATGAGCTTTTATAAAACTATAGGGCAAGATACTAAGTTGGAATTTTATACCATTCATTTATAATATTCTAAAGCATTTTAAGTACCTATTTTCTTCCTCAAGAGAAGGATTGAACTTGACTCATCATCATTTTGATTGAATAGAGTAAGTTATTGGACTTAATTTAATTCAATATGTTCTAGACATTACTTTTTTATTTTGCCTGGTGGTTATTCATACTTCTTGTTTAATTGGATTTGCCATGGCTAAATATGTGGGAGAAGGAGTTACCTCACATGTGATCTGCTACAGATGAGAATGTTTAAAGATAAAACTATTATAATAATTATGATGGCCTGGTTCTGAGCTGTAAAAAAGAGAATCCACTTTGGTTCAAGCAGAAAAGCAATTCATGAAATCATAAAAGGTTGTTTACATGATGGTTGAAAGGATGAGAGATGGCACAGCAAAAGCAAGGCACAAATTTATCCCCACTCACAGTTCTGAGAAGACTGCAGAGTACTGTGAATCAGCAAGCAGTCTTGGTGTCTTGGCCCCTAAGCTAATGAAAGCTCTGTGTCCACCAGTAGCCTTACCGGAATGAATTCTGTGAAGGGCCTCTTTCTTCATGTTTGTACTAGTGATGAGTATGTAATAAACTGTCACAAAAATTGTGGTTTAAAAACAACAGAATTTATTTCCTCATAGTTTGAAAACCAGAAGCCCTAAATCAAGTTTGACCAGGCTGAAATCAAGGTCTTAGCAAGCTGTGCTCCTGCCAGAGGCACCAGGAAGAATCTGTTTGTTTTAGTCACTTTCTCATTGCTGGGGATACTTACAACAATACCAGATACTTACAACTTAAAGAGAAGAGAGGTTTATTTTGGCTCCCGGTTTTTAGAGGAGTCATTACAATCAGCCGACAGGAAGGACATGGTAGGAGAGTCCGATGGAGGCAAGCTGCTCATATTATGCTGGTTAGGACACAGGGAAAGAAGGAAAGAGCCTGGAGGGAGGGAGAGTCTACCAAGTCATGCCCCAGTGACCCACCTCTTCCTTATCAGACCCCACCTCCTAACAGCATATTCGATCGAACACATCCAGGCATCAGTACACTTGTGAGTACAGAGTTCACATGATGCAGCTACCTTCCAAAGAGGAAGGTGTAGCCATGAAGCTGGAGAGGGGTAGACTATAACTCTGTTACTTCTCTTTCAATATCTGGAGGCCACTGGCTTTCTCTGGCTTATGGGTATAGTACCAGTATTTTCCAGGCCAGCATCTTCAAATAGCTCTCTGGTCTGTGTCTACATTGCCTTCGCCTCTGTGTGTGCGAAGTGTTCTCTGAGCCCTTACAAGGGTCCTTATGATGGAATGTAGGATCCACTAGGCTGACCTTCCTCTCTCAATATCCTTCACAAACTCTTTCATATAAGTAATATTAACAGATTCCAGGGAATGGGACCTGACATCCTTGGGGGCCATTGTTTAGCCTATGAAAATGTTATTTGATTCTGAATTGGTATTGCTTATGTGTATCACTTTGTTGAAGCCTATGCCACATGCCTTTTCCTGAGCCACAAGAAAGGATAGGACATGTGCCCTAAATGTAATCAAATATCAACTACAAAAGTCTTTATGTAAAGATCATGTAAAGGATTAGCCAGAAGCCTTAAACTGAAAAAAGCATTGTTATAATTTCAGGTGATTAGATCACAGGGAGGCTATGCTCATCGGTCGACTGATTGATGAGTTCATAGCTGAATATGCCACTGAGGGGGGCCTAACTGGAGGAGGTGGGCTGTGGGGGTATACCTCTGGAGGAACTGTCTTCTCTATCTGTCTGATCATCTGCCTTTCTTTCTGGTTCTTCCCTACTCTCTTCTTCTGATTATCATGAGATAATAGTTCTCTCTGCTATGCTCTTCCACCATGAGGTTTGTGCTTTGGAGCCAGTTGACTATGACCTGGATCCTCTGAGACTGAGTCAAAATAAACCCTTCTTCCTTTGTATTGTGTGTTGAGTACTTTGCCCCAGTGATGGAGAGATGACTAATACAGAAGCCATACCTGGGTGTTTGGGGTATCAGTTTCAAACAAGGAAAGAGCTCCAGTCTAGAAAATTTTCTTTGACCTTGGTGGAGGTGGAGGAGAAGTGGTAAAGATAAACACACAAATATAAGGTACACTTGGGAGTGTATTCTTTCTTTGAAGACAAGAAAAATCTGTTCCATATCCTTAATTGGGCCAATTCCATTAGAATTTATATTTTATTAATAATAACATTTGATTATGATATTGTAATAAATTTCATTTACTCTCTTATCTGATATATATCACTCCTGTGATACTTGGCATTATCTTGGACATTTATAGCAGTGAACACTTGGGCAATAATCAGACAACATCTCTGTCTTCAACTTTCTAATCTGTGCTTTTCAAACAAACCTAAATAAGCCTTCTTATACCTACCCAGTTTCCACACTTCACATATATTTCTCCATGTGAACAATGAATTTACCCATTCTTTCACCTAGAAATAGTGGTACTATTATTTGCCTAATCAGTGTGTTTTTAAAAACTATAAAATAATCTTTTAGGATATGATGTCTTAATAGTATTACAGGGAAGCTTGGGATTTTCCAGGTCCTATAGTGTCTAAAGTGCTACAGTGGAAACAGTATTTCTGCATTTGGGTGTATGTATTTTCAGTGAGTAAAGTGAACAAGACAAAAGATTATGAGATTAGCATTCATGACAACTCCGTAGTACAATACATTTTAAGCTCTTATGTGTAAATAATCTTTTGAGAAAATTTGTTTCACATTTTTCTGCAGCATACTTAAAATTCAGTCTGTTCCCTTCAGTGTTTTTTTTTTTTTTTTGACATAGGGTCTCACTTTGTAGTTACAGCTGGCCCTGAGCTCACTATATAGCTCAGGCAAACCTCGAACTCAGTAATCCTCCTGCCTCTGCCTTTGAGTGTTGGGATTACAGGTTTGAGCCACCAAGCCCAGGATTTGTGGTATGTGGTACTGTTTGCTGGTGGGCATGGCCACCATTGCCGGTATTGTTGTATATGGTTACCAGGGATTGAACCAGGGACTTTGTGCTTGCTAGGTGGGCACTGGAACTACTGAGCCAAATCTCCAGCTCATCCCTTCAGTGTTTTTATGAGTTCAGCAGCATAATAAAAGTTTTAGAAGGCCCAGAATTAAAGCCATAAAAAAAGAAAGAAAAAGAAAGAAAGGGAACCAGTGAAATAGATTAGAAGATCCAGAAACAACTCCAGATACACTAAGCCACATTATCTTTGATAAAGGAGCCAAACATCCTCAATGGAGGAATGACGGCCTCTTTAACAAATGGTGCTGGAAAAACTCGACTTTAACCTGCCAAAGGCTAGAGTTAGCTCTTTCACCATGTACTAAACTAAAATCACAGAGAATTAGAGACCTAAACATTAAAACAGAAACACTAAACCTGCTGGAAAACAGGTTAGGTAAAACTCTTAAGAGATGCTGGCTTAGGGAGAGACTTTCTGAACAAAACCTCTATAGCATGAGAGCTAGCAGAAAGAATCAACAAATGAGATCTCATCCTATTAAAAAGCTTCTGCACAGCAAAAGAAAATACTGGCACAGCTAGAAGACAACAACATGGGAAAAAAAAATCTTTACTAGCTGTTTCTCAGACAAAGGGTTACTCTCTATCACATATAAAGAGCTTAAAAAATCAATCCCCCCAAATTTAAAGACCCAATTCAAAATGGGCACCTGAAATGAACAGACATGTCTCAGAGAAGAAAAAGCAACCAAGAAGTAAAAGCAACCAAGAAAAAGTGCTGAACATCACTGGTCATTTGAGAGATGCAGATGAAAACACTGAGATTTTATCTCACTCCTCAAGGAATGATTGATTGTGAAATTAATCAGCTATAAATGCTGGCAAGGCTTCAGGGAAGAAGGAACCCTTCTCCACTGTTGGTGGGAATGTAGACTGGTGCAGCCATTGTGGAGATCAGTGTGGAGATCCCTCAGAAAACTAGGATTAGAGGTCCCATTTGACCCTGCTATTCCCCTGCTAGGGGTATACTCAAAAGAATTAAAAGAATCATATCATAGAGACATATGTGCACTCATATTTATAGCAGTTCAGTTTGTGATAGCTGAATCTTGGAAAAGGCAAATGCCCATCAACTGGAGACTGGATAAAGAAGATGTGGGGGTTTGAAAACCATAAAGTGGAGTATTACTCTGCCATAAACAATGATAAGCTTGAGTCACTTATACTCCAATGGACATATCTTGAGGACACACTAATAAGTGAGATAAATAGGTCACAGCTGTGCTGATATCTTTTCTCTGGTATGAGAATCTAGATGTAAATGAGCTGTAGAATGTATGGTAGACTTTGTGAAATAGAAATATTCAACAGGGAAGGGGTAGGGAAAAGTAGTGAGGGAAAAGAATTAATATGATTTTAAAAAAGAAAAAGAAAATATATGTGTATAAGGGTTTAGGGGTCGTAGGGTGGGTAGGGATATGGGTAAAAAAGATAATTAACTCATGTCATATACTGGTACAAATTTCCCAGTGTTGAGTGTGATTATGAGGTGTATATAAAATGTACTGATAAAGAATTCCATTTTCAAAAAAAGAAAAGGAAATGATTTTTTTCCTTTAACCTTGGAGTTATCTTATTGCTATTCAGGAAGGGACTGTAGTATGAAGATGTGATTAACAATGATCCCACCTTCCCCAGACACTAACTGAAAGTTTAGGGCAAATTTCCAACCCTTCTATTGCTCCATTTCTCATTAGAAGATGAGAATAACAGCCAGGTCATCTTTTCCCTTGGTACTAGTTTTCTTCTCCATTTTTAGATATGATTGGGGTTTTTAAGGTCATATATTTTAGTGGTTGTCTCTCCTTTGGTTCTTGAGTAGTTCTGTGTATATCTAACACTCAAAAGCCCCCCTGCTTTGTTCAAAAACTCCTCATTTGGTATGACCTTTGTGGTGCATGTGTGTGGGTATTTTGGGGGGGTGAGATAAAGGGTAACTGAAAAGGTTTGGAAAGCTTCACTCTATGAATTAATACTTCTGCTTCAGCATAATGTTGGTATTTGATCAAACATAAAAAGCTTCAAGCTTTTAATGTCCTGCTGACACCAGTATCAACAAAGCATTGAAGCGGAAGCTTTCTGGCAGCTGATTAGGGGAGATTTTATTTCAGTAGCTTTAAGACTGAGTATACCTTTTAGTAGATCTTTCTCAAGGATAAGCTATATTGCACATTATAAATCACATTCAAGAACTTTATTAAAGGACCCTTGATAATTTGGTAATATATTATCACTGTGTTTTGGAAAGGTGATAAATGACTGCTTTTTATAGTGTAATTTAAAATAATAATATGGATTATAGTTGTGTTCAGTCATGAAAGTATAATTTAACAGTTTGGGCTCATAATAATCTTTTTTTTCCCCTTGACAGTGTCCACTCTTATTTTAGCTCAAGTATGACTTAGTGAGTCATGATTTACAGCACTTGCTTTTAGAGTCTAGTAGGGCTGAAAATGTGTTTAATTAGCATTTTATGTTATGTTGGAAAACATCATACAAAAATGAAATTGAAAATTGGCGAAACGGTGAATCATTCCAACAACAAATCATGTTCTAGATTTGAAAACTTGCTGTGTCAGTAGGGCCTTTCAAAAAGAGAGGATTCATGGTAAGTGGTCAATGAAGAAAGTTTACACAAGTGTAAGATCAAAGGAAGTGAAAAGCGATGTGGAAGCCCAACCGAAACTCCATGCAGCAGGGAACCTGTGCCCTTAAGGCCTGAAGAGGAAAAGTAGTTTTGGTGTTTCTGGACCCAGAAAATGCTTTAGTTTTGGGAGAGGAAAGTGACCAGGCTCCAGGGGAGAGGGACTGAGCATCTCTGCAGAAGAGATGTCACAGCCAGGCTGTAGTGTAATCCGGCCTGGTCCGGTTACCGTGCTGTCTCCATAGTCCAAAAGCCTTGGGAGGGTGAGTGGTGACACGGAATTAATACGGCAACTGGGGCTTCACGTGGTTGGTAAGGCTCTTTATTAATTCTCCCTTATCACGGAAACTCCTGGCATTCATATAGGGCACCTTGGGATGTGATTGGATAGAGGGCGGGTGCAGTGCTTACAGCAGAATATGATTGGTTTGCGTCACCTGCATCACCTGCATCAGCTGTATCTGTGCATTGCTATGATTTCTTAAAGGGGCACTACCTCTTTTTCGTCTGCCAGGAGAGAGACTAAGGGTTTGGCTACATCTCCCTTTTGTTTTTTAAAAAGACCACGGGGTGACTGTGCCTGTCATAGGTTGTTCCCACTACAGGAATCTCACCCGCCATTGGCTAACCAGTCCCATTTAGGTCTCCTGGGCTGCGACTGCATCTGGCTTAGGTTGTTCCTCTCTGGAGAAATCTTACCCATCATTGACTGACCAGCCTTCTGGCCCAATTTAGGGAAGGAGGGTGTGAGTGACCAATGGAGCTTAGTACAGATTGGGCTATCATGGATCAATTAGACGCAAACCACCAGACATGATCCAGGAGTGTTTACCGGGAACACACGCATTTTGGTACCAGCGTCAAAAAGGGCATATTACCTACCGGTGGGCCCTGCTCCACTAAGTCCATCTTTGGGTTTCGCCTTATCCATGTACATCTCCTGTGGCTTAGGAGGTGTAGACCCACTGTACTTTGCTGAACCACAATTCTACCTGGCTATCATCTCTCTCCTGGTAGTGTCATATTGGTTCTGTTAACCTAATATTTGTAAGTTTGAATATACTGCCAATGAGCTCTTTTGTCAAGTTGATATATGGCGCAAGTCAGGAGTATTATAATGACCACAAGAATATAAGAGAATCCGAAAATTAGACCTTTGACCCCCACACTCTCTTGTGACCAACCCACTAAGGTCCCAACCAGATAGTGTCCCAAATGTCCTTGAGCACGAGGAAGGCGAGGTTGTCAGTGGCATTTATGTTAGTAGTAGTTTTGGTAAGGTCCTTTAAATGGGCATCATAGGTGGTGTCCCAGGTGTGCCACATATAATTAGAGAGGTTGGTAAGGTTGTCACAGTTCAAGCACCAGTAAGGAGTAACATACATGCCAAGGTAACTGATGGGGTATCAGGCATGGAACTTGGTTTCCATGAGCTTAAGTCTTTTACTCATGAGGTCTACCTGGGTCTGGAGAGTTGGCACCACCTTTCTGAGGTCTTTAATATTGTGGCTGTTTGGTCCTGGGCTTGGGAAGTATTCGCGGTGAGGCAAGTGATGGCGGAGGCAGTGGAGATCTGGTTTTGGAGGATGACAGAGGCAGTAGCTGTCACAGTAACTGCTGCAACTAGTAAGGCAATTATCTTTATGGTAGCAGGTGTCCCCAAGGCTCTTTGGAGACGAACATGTTGGAGGTTTGTTCTAGAACAAAGCACAATGTTAAAGAGGGCATTGGAGTCTCACCACGGGTCAGTGAGATTTACAGGAATCCATGCTGCTGGAGAAAACCTGTAAAAGTAGAGGAACCAGGGTGAGAATAGTTAAATCGTTTTGATGAGATGTAGGATATCAGGGCGACAGTTGAATTCTCGGCTAGAGGTTGATTTGTGTATGATCAGCTGGTATCAGATGTGGGAGTATGAGCAGAAGGGTCATCAGGATCATTTCCAGTGGCTGTTTGCTTGAGTGATCCTGTCGCTGGCTGTGAACAGTAAGGCTTGATGTTTTTTGATGGGATCCAGACAGATTGAGGTGAGTCCTGTGGAAAAACACAAGCATATCCCCTCCACACGGTTAAAAGTGGGGCTGGGCCATAGATAAGGTTGGTGCAGGGATCACACCATAAGACGAGGGGACTGGTGTCGCTGTACTGAATGGCTGCCAGTGTCGCTGTGACGGAGAAAAACCTTGATCAGCAAAGGAAAGGAAACTGATAGTGAAAAGGGAAAGCGCAAGTTTATCTGGTGGAGAAGAACCTGCGGTAGAGGTGGCCTGTTTTTTAAGGTGTTTTTAAATGTTTTGTTTACCCTTTCTACAATTGCCTGCCCTTGCGGATTATAGGGAATGCCTGTGGAATGTTGAATGATAGTCAGAAAGGAAGGAAAGGAAAGCTTTAGAGGTGTAAACTGAGCCATTAGAAAGGCTAGCTGGGCCATATCAGTCACGAGAACCTTAGCTGGGGTGCCTTTAACTAGGTGGGCACAAAATGCCATTCCCTCTCCTCCTGAAATGTGGCATGGAAAGGACAGAGCCAACACATGTGAACTACAGCTCCTTAAAGGACAGGGTCATCGTATATCAATGTTTTTTGGAGCTGAAATTCTAAAAATCAGTTTTGAGTTTATAAGGAACACCCATAACGGCAAAGCAGTGGAGAAGTCATTGGGGAAACCTGGGGGAGAGGAAGCAGAAGGCTGAACCTATGCTGAAAGCAGAGAGTAAAGTGACCGCATATCATCCTGGGGCTGGTGACCCCAAGATGGCGCCATCCATGTGGTAGCCCAAGGGCAAGCGGCCCAGGGCAGCTGCCTCCGCTGCAGCCACGGGAGCTTAAGGGGCAAGCGGTGGGCTAGCGGCGGGTCTTGCTGGTGTCACCATCGCTGCCGACACCGCCGCCGCCACTGCTGCAGCCCCGGCCGCCGGCATGGACCCTCAAGGGAAAAGGGGGGAGTGCTGGAGCGGCACGGGGGGGGGGGTCGCGGTGCAGAGGATCTCAGCAACAAAAAGGGCAGCGAACAAACCAAGTAAATTATGAATGGAGGGGATATGGAAGACAAGGCAGAGCACAAGGGGAAGGCATAAGGAGCTGGGCCAAGCAGTCGCTTGATAGGCGGCTGTAAATTCCCCGGCCCATCCTGTTAGGAAGGGCCAGGGTTGAGGGGCAATGCGTTGTTTGATGAACAATGGATTGCGTAGGGCTTGCTAAGCGAACTTTCCAAGGGGCCTGCTAGGCAAAAGTGAGGTCACTCTAACATAGACTACACAGGGGGCCTGTTAGGCAAGAAAAAAAATTCACACTCCCATCATAGACTTCTCAGGGGGCCTGCTAGGTGAAAGAAAAAAAAAATGACCATCACGTGCTAGGTGAGGTCGGGGCCTATTATAGGTGAAAAA
>PVIC010019032.1:0-23358 GCA_004025085.1 Thryonomys swinderianus
TTCGATCCCCGGTTACCACATATAATGCTGGGCGTGGTGGCTCACGCCTGTAATCCCAGCACTCGGGAGGCAGAGACAGGAGGATTGCTGAGTTCGCGGCGGCTTGCCTGGGCACCATAGTGAGCTCAGGGCCAGCCTGAACTACAAAGCGAGACCCTGTCTCCAAAAAGCAAAAAAAAAAAAAAAAAAAAAAAAAGATATGCTACTTGAATAGCATATGATTTTTAAAAATAATAATGAAAAAGAAAATTTAAGCCACTAGGAGACTTCTAAGATTAAAGAATGCTGCTTACTCCTCACTTTACTATCTATATTCAACTTTACTGGCAAGGGATCATTTCTCTCCCTTTGGAATAGAACTGAAGCTAGGAATTTTCTCAGATCTAAGTGGAAAAAAATAGTGTGTTATTAAATTTGGAAATTTTGTGAAAGTAAGATACCTCAAGGAAGAGTATAAGAAAGGTTTTAATTCCTACTCCTCAGTTTGTCTGAGTGTGTTCTCTTTTTATATCTAATATCTGAAAATTTTAAAGTTCGGTGAAATAGAATGAAAATTTATGTTGTATTTTTTTAACCTCAGGTTATATCCAAGGAAAGATTTCTACAACTGTATGTCTTGATAAAGCCATAGTTGATTGGCATTTTAATGTTCCCATAACTCAGAATATTCCTGCGTTGTAGAACGAAACTTAACCTAAGCATTCAGGTGCCCTTACATGCTACATTTAAATTGCATTTTCTAGGAATTTCAACTGTATGCATAATTATTTCTACTTTAATTGATTTTGTATCTTTAAAGATTTGAAGATTAGGCAAAGTGAACCATTCAAGCATATTGAAATTTAAAAGTTAAAAGAGACAGAGTTCATATGGGCATACATATGAAGCTTATGTTGTAAAATCATTTAATTCTTTGAGTAAAATTGGTGAGATCACTATTTTTTATAATCTCTCATATATATTTGTTGTTGTTGTTTTTTTGAGACAGGGTTTTTCTTTGTAGTTCAGGCTGGCCCTGAGCTCACTATGTAGCCCAGGCAAGCCTTGAACTCAGCAATCCTCCTGCCTCTGCTTCATGAGTGCTGGGACTACAGGCATGAGCCATCATGCCTGGCATTGTATTATGTGGTACTGATTGCTGGTGGGCATGAGTCACCACACCTGGTATTGTTGTATGTGGTTACCGGGGATCAAACCAGGGCCCTTGTGCTTGTTAGGCAGGCACTGGAACCACTGAGCTAAATCTCTAGCCCCTTTCCTATACTTCAAATTTATTTTTCCTAAGGTTGGAAATATTCTATCTGAATATGAATCATCCTTCAGCATAGTAGCTTACTAATGGCTACACAGACTTAAATTCTGTTTGGTACACTGGATTCAATTTTTGAGTTTAAAGCTAATATTTAAAAAAAATAAAGAACAGTAATCGAGCCATAGAGTAATCAACTTTGACACTTTATTCTAGGAAGTAGAAAAGTAAACTTTTATGACTATAAACTTTCTCCACCCTTTACAGAAAATGTAAGTTCCTTAGATACAAAAACAAATAAAAATTACCTAGTCCTTTTAGAACTGTGCTATAGAATATGTACTTCATATGTTTACAGATTTTTTAAGTAAGCAGTTTCTTTCTACAATCACTGCATTGCTTAAATAAGTTATTTCAAAAAGTATAGCCACTTTAAAACAAGCATAAAATATTTTTTTAAATTTTGGATATGAGAACAATTTGGAATATTACTCTAGTTCAGGGTTAAAGTGATGCATCTTAATGAAATACTAACTTCTTCAGGCTACTCAAAAGAGCAAAATAGTGATTTTTAGATATAGGCCAACAATCATTGCAGTTGCATGTATTTATTATGTTTTGGTTTTTTTTGTTTTGTTTTGTTTTTTTGAGACAGAGTCTCGCTTTGTAGTTCAGCCTGGCTCTGAGCTCACTATGGAGTCCAGGCAAGCCTCGAACTCAGTAATCCTCCTGTCTCTGCCTCCCGAGTGCTGGGATTACATGCGTGAGCCACCATGCCTGGCTATTGATTATGTTTTAATTAACTGATTGTTGTTATATCATCTTTAAATGATTTTCCTATTTTTAGTATAAATTGTTATACTAACTTATTTGCTTTAATAGTAATAAAACTATTTCACTGTACATTATATACTTTTCAAACTTTCACTTATGTGATGAAGGTAACTTGTACATAAATTTTTATATTAAATGTAAAGGTGAATAGCCTTAAACATAGAATATTCTGGCTGTTACTAGCTATCTCCTAGTCTACTCTTAAAATATCTGAATGAGTCAGTATTAGTTTCATTTCAAATGGAATATTTATTAAATTCTAACAGTGGTAAATATAAAATAGTATCTGACCTACTTTAGGTTGCGTTTAAATGACAGTGACAGACATAGTGATTAAACAGTTTGAAAGTTTTATGGTAAATTTTTTATTTAAGGACTTCTAGTACACTAGTTGAGACATTAAAAAAGGGACTCAGGGATAATTAATGTTAGTAATTTTACAACAGGGTTATTTTCCCATTCAAATTAGTTTTAGAATATTCTAGGAAACAGAAATAGAAATTAAAACTGTAAGAATTATCTCAACTTTAAAGGTTATACATATATATGCACTTCTGGCATAACCTGATTTCACAATATTTCCAAAATGAGAAATCACTTTTTCAAGAACTTAAAACATTATTTCCTCTAAAGTTGGTTAAGAGTTTTGAACCCAAGCACCGTTTAGTTTATGAGTAATTTGCATGGACAGAGCAGCCTCCTGTGACTCTGTCCAAGTCTGAGCAAAACAGGTAAATTTAAGTATCTGTTGAGCTATATTTAAGTGTCATAGTATAACTAGATTTTTGCCTATGAATGTCTCACATTCAGAAGTAGAAAAAGAGTAGTTTATTTACCTTTTTGTCTTGTTCCTTTTGTTGTTTTTCTGCTGCGATGTTGGAGTCCTGCCTCTGAGACGAAATCTGAGTATCATCTACTGTAATGTTTAATCAAATTATTTAAATCTGTCTTGTAGGTCACAGGATAATTTCTGTATGGTTCTCATGTAGTTAATTGAAAGCCAAATAATAAAGTCAAAGAAGTTGGAGATAAAGTTGTGCTTTTGCTGTTAGATGAAATAAGAACAGACTGCTTACTTCACACCTGGAGAATCTGGTTCTGCCAGTTATTCTTTAGATTAAAGGAAGACTTTCATTGGCGCTAGTTCAGTAACAGGAAGCCCTTGTTAAACTGCCCACATAGGGTGCTTTGCACATACAAATATAAACCCAGCCCTAAATTACCTGTGGAATAATTCAAAGAAATGTCTGTATTTAAATAAAGGCCACTCTCTTTTCTTTAGATGCCATAATCTTCTAAAAAATACAGAATAGGAATAAATTGTAGTAGAAAGAAACTTTAAAGGCTTTTGCTTCCATTACTTTAAAGTGATTGGATTCTGCCTTATTTTAGGAAATGCTACAAGGGGCTAACTCCTGAAAAATCATAGAATTTCAGAAATAGAACAGCTAGAAAACAACTCATGTCTTTAACCTCCCATTCAATTTTTCTGTTTTAATATACTGCTATTTTTTTTTTTTTTTTTTTGAGATAGGGTCTCGCTTTGTAGTTCAGGCTGGCTCTGAGTTCACTATGTAGTCCAGGCAAGCCTCGAACTCAGCAATCCTCCTGTCTCTGCCTCCCGAGTGCTGGGATTACAGGCGTGAGCCACCACGCCCGGCTCTGCTATTTTTACTTTAAGTTTCTTATGTAGTTTCCAGTGTTGAATAAAGTTGTACAGCATTACATTATTAAGCTCTTTATTATACCAGTATAATGATTCAAAATTAATTTTCCAGAAATAAGTATTTATAGGAAAGTTACTTGTGAAGATTTCTCCTATACCACTAAGTTTCTAAACCTATCCCTTCTACCTAGAGTGTTCCTTGAGGGCAAAAGGAGGAACATTGTTATAAAGTCTGACAACTGATGTTATTTTTTGATTTAGAAGCTAGACTTCCTAGAATCTGTTCCCCAAATAAGAAATGATTCCACAAATCTATTTTTTCACAGCACTCTTAAGTAGAAAACAGAACAGTAGAAACACAAAAGTCTTTCAGTGTACAAATGGCTCAATAAATGATAGAACAGACATAGAAGAAAACATTTTGTGATTTAATAACATAATGTAGAAGATTTATTTGTCCTGTTGCAAGATTTACTCTTCCAGTAAGAAAATGAACTCTGGAAAGGAAGTTTATATAGTGTACTAGCCATTATACATAAAGTACATACCAGTTACTCCCAGTGAAATCTATAGTATCCACATTGAGGCTCTCATGTGGAAGTACTGTTTCTCCCATACATTTACTCAAAATACTGTTTCTCCCAATGCTATTAATATTTTCTAAAATAAAAATATAAAAATGAAATAAAAACTAATGAAAATAATTACTATAGAAAAGAAGGAATAGAAAGAGGAGAAGGGGTAGAGATGGACAATGATTCTTTCCCTTTATGTCTTGATTTTATAATTTTGAGTTTAGAACCTACAAATGTTTTTAAAAATTACATTTAAAACTGTAAACTGTCTTTCAAAAAAATGAAAACACCTTGATACAAATGAATCAAGCTGTCTGTGTAAGTGGCAGCCTAAATACACAGAGAACATAGGATCTGCATACTAAATAGGTACTCTATCACTGAGCTATAGCTTCAACCCCTCAAGTAATTTTAAATTATATTATTTGGTACATCTCAAAGGGGATATATATTTTTTAAAAGCCACTGATACATCTTACCTTTGTTTATCAAGTTATATTTTAGTAATAATATTGATACAATTCAATTGAAACATATATAACAAGATAGAGGAAAAGGTTAATGGCAGTGTTATAAAAAATGTCAGCATATGTAGAGATACAAATGCAATCTAAGAACCTAAATAAAAATTTGATAATATTTGATTTGAAATAAAAATTTATATGAACTCACAATTTAGTTTTTTCTTTCAAAAAGAAAACAGAAAGACAAAGCTATTTCCTAGCTATGGACTCAAAGAATTGTGAAGCAATAACAAGTCTATAGCAAAGAATGTCATTTGTGTCGATAGTGTGTGTTTAACATACCATTTCTGATTTCTTTCTTTTTTTTTTTTTTTTTTTTGAGACAGGGTCTCGCTTTGTAGTTCAGGCTGGCTCTGAGCTCACTATGTAGCCTCCTGAGTGCTGGGATGACAGGCGTGAGCCACCACGCCCGGCACTGTGGTGTGTGGTATTGATTGTTGGTGGGCGTGAGTCTCCACGCCCAGCACTGTATGTGGTTACTGGGGATCGAACTCAGGACCTTGCGCTTGCAAGGCAGGGGCCGGAACCACTGAGCTAATCCTCTGGCCCCCATTTCTGATTTCTTAGGGAGATAGGTAATTCCAGGTCTCAGACATTGCTTCATGTTAGAAAAGAAGAAATTATGAGCAGCTGTTGAATTTGCACAAAAAAAGGATCTCAAAGCCCATCAAGAGTTCTCTGAGTCCAAAGATGGGCAGCTTTGGACCTTAACAAGAATAGCAACTGCAATCAGTTGAACTATATCAAATATATTTTAGAAAATCAATTTGTAATGTTCACCCCTCAAAGAAGATCTTAAAAATATGACAAATCAACTTTTATCAGTTTTGAGGTGGATAGGGCACCAATGATTTTTATGAAAATTAGAAAATAAAACCAAAGGATCAAACATTTATCTTCATTTAACTCTGACTTGTGTTTAAGTCACCAAGAAATTGATGGAGGCAAATTTTTGTTTTATAATAAACAATATTATTAAATGCAGAAGGACTCTAGAGCTAGTTTTTATTTCATAATTTTGTTTTGTTTTGTTTTGTTCTGTTTTGTTTGGAGACAGGGTCTCGCTTTGTAGTTCAGGCTGGCCTTGAGCTCACTATGTGGCCCAGGCAAGCCTCGAATTCAGCAATCCTCCTGCCTCTGCCTCCTGAGTGTTGGGATTACAGGCTTAGCCATCATAATTGTATTAAGCAGTACACTTCATCATTACTGTTAAAATCACTGAGAGATTAATAAGGAACTCATTTTGAATAGATCACACTGTGACTCAATTTCAATATCACTGAAATTTGATATAATGTAAAAGGAATGCTTCGTCCTTTCTAGTTACCAGCAGTCCTACTAGCTATTTGCCGGATTATTTCACCCTGAAATTCATCTAGCCTCTGTATCTAATTACCAGATATAGGAAATACAGTATATATATGCTAATAATCTCATGAAGAAGATATTAGCTAAATCTTTTTTCTTTGTTTTCCTGCTACTAGGAATAGAACCCAGGGCCTCATGCTTGCCAGGCAAGTGATTTTCCCGCTAAGTTATACCTCTGGCTAGCTAAATCTTAAACTTGTGCAATTCTACAAATAAATAAATAGTTTCTTTTATTTTGATTTTTTTTGAGGGGGGTAAGTCTCATTATATAGTTGCAGGCTGCCTTGAACTCACCATGCAGTCCAGACTGGCCTTGAACTCCTGGCAGTCCTCCTGCCTCTGTTTCCTAAGTGCTGGGATTATGGAAATGTGCCACCATGCCCAGCTGATTTGTTTTCTTTTACAAATAAATACCATAGGAGGAAAAGTGATATTATTGGAGTTGGCAGAGGGTAGGTATTGCAGATTTTAAAAGACTTAGGCATGATAAATTATAATGTACATTTGATTTGTAGCTATTTATGAAAATTAAACTTGTAAAATTATATTGAAGAATATTAAGTACATTGAATAATACTAAAGGGTTTTTATTAATTTTGTTGAGTATGATAAGATGGACATGTTTTGTAATTTTTAAATTCTTTCATGAAGTAATATAGCCGAATAGGAAAGAGTATGAGGTATACAGATCAGTGAGAACCACACAGTATTGATAATACTTTTTTTTTTTTGAGAGAGGGTCTCACTTTTGCAGTTCAGGCTGGCCCTGAGCTCACTATGTAGCCCACGCAAACCTCAAACTCAGCAATCCTTTTGTCTCTGCCTCCTGAGTGCTGGGATTACAAGCGTGAGCCACCACACCCAGCAATATTGATAATATTTAAGGGTAGATGACTGTGCTACTTTAGATTTATGATTCTGTGTATTTATTGAAATCTGTATTGCCCAAAATTCTAACCAGCCCTGACCAAGGACAGTATAGTTATTACCCAATATCAAAAAGGACTGTTCCGTGACCCTTATAAATGCTACTATCCAAAGATGTTCAAGTTCTTCATATAAAATAGGAAGATTTATATATAACCTATGCACATACTTATACTTTAAATTTCCTTTAGATTGTTTATAATGCTTTATGCAACATAAAGGCTATATAAATAATTGTTAGTTCTGCATTATTTAAGGAATAATGACAAGAAAGAAAGTCTATACAATCAGTACAGTGTTTTTTCTCTCAAATACTTTCTAATCTGAGGTTGATTGAATTCATGGATGCAGAGTCTATGAATACAGATAAACAACTGGGGTGTTTTATTAAACTTTTTGACTTCTGCCATCTGCTAGGCAGTAGTAGTATTTCTTGGCAATTCTGTTGTCTGTAGAAGTTAGCTGTTTTTTCATTTGATTCATCAGAGTGTTACTTTTCTCTCATTGATGAGAAAATATACTTGACACCCAGAGTTAGAGGGGAAAGAGTTTATTTGCTTCACAGTTTGTAGAGGTTTTAGTCCATAATTGGCTGGCTCCAGGACAGAGTAGCAGAGCGCAGCAGTTTACAGAGGCCAAAGCAGCAAATGTATCAAGGTCACAAGAGACCTTTACAGTGTCTTTCTGCACCTTTTATCTTATTCAGACTCTCAGGATTAGGGCAGTGACAAACCAGTCATTCACACATTACAGATTAACTACCTTTGACAACGACTGCATGAGGATTTGGGAGTACATCTGGACACAAACCACAGCACCCTTTTAGCTGCTAAATGAGTGTGCGCATATGTGTATGTGAACTGCACATAAAGTATGTGCTTATTAATGTGCAGCCAAGTAAACTAGAAGTAGCCTTAAACCTTTAATAAACTCCACATTTTCATGGATATAGTCACATATTAGAAATGTAGATGGTCCCAATATATAGTCAATGGTTGACATTTAAAATGATACTATTTATATTTTAATAAGATAATTATAGGAAATAAGGATATTTACATCATGATGCAGTTTATTTTAAGAGGTAACGGCACAATATGTAACTGGGCCATGGAACATAGCCCCCCCTTTTTCCTGTTTGTTGCTTCTTTGAGAGCTATTGGTCTAGTGTTTGTGGGGGTTTTTAAAATATTTTTTTATTTTTTGTTTGTGCTTTCTTGATACTTCTTGGTTTTGCATTTAAAGCCCAATTCTTATGAACTTTATTTTGCCAATAATAAATAAGGACAAATGATCAGTTAATACAAAAATACTCTCTAACTCAGGTTCTGTAATCATTAGATTTATAACCGTTGACTAGAAGAACATAGTCAAAACTAACAGGAAATATAGACACAGACATTTTGTAAGTGGGAAAGGACCAAAAATTGGAGAAAGTGGAGAGGGTAGTAGAGAAAGGAAATTAAAAAAAAAAAAAAAAAAAAAAAAATGAAGGCCTACGGAGGGTTAGCTCAGTGGTTCCGGCGCCTGCCTCGCAAGCGCAAGGACCTGAGTTCGATCCCCAGTAACCACATATAATGCTGGGCGTGGAGACACGCCCACCAACAATCAACACTGCATACCACAATGCTGGGTGTGGTGGCTCGCTCCTGTAATCCCAGCACTTGGGAGGCAGAGACAGGAGAGGATTGCTGAGTTCGTGGCGGCTTGCCTGGGCACCATAGTGCGCTCAGGGCCAGCCTGAACTACAAAGCGAGACCCTGTCTCAAAAAGCAAAAAAAAAAAAAAAAAAATGAAGGCCTATTATGCACATGTAACAATTTCCTGTAATAAGTATTTTCTCCTTTCTTTTTTTAATGTGGTGCTTGGGCTTGAATTCAAGGCCTTATGCCTGCTAAGCAAGCACTATGCCACTGAGCTACAGTCCAGCCCCATCTTATGATGAATGTACTCACTAATTTAAAAATATTTTTTAAGATATCAACTGATTACAATATGTTATAAAACCACTTTGTTTTTCTAGCTTGGCAAATAAGCAGGACAAGGAAGGAGCTTTAGGAGAAGCAGATGTGATTGAATGTCTGTCTTTAGAAAAATTGGTCAATGAACACAAGTGCCTGTGTCAGATAGTAAGTATTTTTGTTTTGTTTTATGATTTCTACAAATATGTTTAATATAACTTAGTTTTTATAGAACTTATAAGTAGTAAGAGAGCAGCCTTAAAATGTTTTTGACATAGGAAATCATGCTGTTACCACTGCTGATAATACTGGTTATTAGTTACATTGTAGTAAGTTACTTTGTAGTAAGTGTTTTCTAGTTAGGGGTCACTGACTTCCAAGACCTATCTTTTATGATTTCAGTTTTTTTTTTTTTTAATTTCAGAATTTTTTTTTTTGAGACAGGGTTTCGCTTTGTAGTTCAGGCTGGCCCTGAGCTCACTATGTAGCCCAGGCAAGGCTCAAACTCAGCAATCCTCCTTTCTGTGCCTCGGGAGTGCTGGGATTACTGGCGTGAGCCACCACGCCTGGCACTGTGGTATGTGGTATTGATTGCTGGTGGGTGTGAGTCACCACGCCCAGCATTCTACATGGTCACTGGGATTGAACTCAGGACCTTGCGCTTGTGAGGCAGGTGCCCGAACCACTGAGCTAAATCTCTGGCCCTATTTCAGAATTTTTAACATTGTTTTTTGTAAAGTACATATATCAAAATGTTAAGTTATACATTTTTTTAAATGGGAAAAAGTATAAGACATGAATTCAAAAATTCATGATGATTTGTTTCTACAATCTTAAGAGCAGTCATTTAATCTTAGGACAGATGGATGAAATTTAATTATTTGTTTCAGTTTCATAAAATGATCAGGTTGTCGATTTTACATATGTTTAATACTATAAATTTATCGGTAATGAAATGTTTTTAAAAATTTGTTTTATTGATACATTTATATATGCATTATGATCACATTCAACATTGAGTGTTTGCCAGTACATGACATATCTTGAGTCTCATTTTTCCTCATTCTCCTGCCCTCCCTATATCATATAAATATTTTAAATGGCTTACTTCTGATTTGCCAATAATTTTACTTAGTAGATGATGAGTAGATTTGCGTAGAAAGCTTTTAGTCGTAGTCTTTAAATCAAATAAATGTCTGTTGTAGGAACCTTGTTCGGCAGTGTTGGGGTATGGAAAGAAAATTGACAAGTCTATTAAAAAAGGCCTTTATTGGTTACTACATATCATTGCAAGAGACTTTGATGCCTTAAACGAACGCATCCAAAGGGACACAATTGAACAACGAGCACTTGAGGAGCAAGAGAAACGAGAGAGAGCTGAACGTGTGCGAAAATTACGAGAAGAAAGGTCAGTAGCCTGATTTTATCCCCAGTACCTTTAAAGAACAGAAATGCATGGTGACTTTATGAATACTTTGCAACTTTATTTTTTTATTCAGTCCACATGTTCTGTTTTGTCTTTTTTTGTTTGATGGAAGATACTAAATAATTGCCTATTTTATGGATATTTGATTACACAAATTTAAGCGACTTTTTTTTTTTTTTTTTTTTTTGAGACAGGGTCTCGCTTTGTAGTTCAGGCTGGCCCTGAGCTCACTATGTAGTCCAGGCAAGCCTCGAACTCAGCAGTCCGGATTCCTGTCTCTGCCTCCCGAGTGCTAGTGCTGGGATCACAGGCGTGAGCCACCATGCCCGGCACTGTGGTATGTGGTATTGATGGCTGGTGGGTGTGAGTCACCACGCCCAGCATCCTATGTGGTCACTGGGGATCGAACTCAGGACCTTGCGCTTGTGAGGCAGGCGCCGGAACCGCTGAGCTAAATCTCCGACCCTAAGTGATAAATTTTTAACTTTACCGGTGGCACTAGGCAAATGTACTCCCTATTTAGTCATTGTTCTCCAGTTTCAAAATTTTATCTCTTATATCTTAGTCCCTTTAGATGAGTGGTTCGCAACATTCAAGGAGATTCTTTCCTATTGGGGAATGTAGGAGAAAGTCTGGGGACGTTTTAAATCGTCACGGCTGTGTGGAGAGGCGGACGGTGCTGACACCGACGGGGCAGAGACCAGGGATGCTGCTAAAGAGTTCCCAGTGTGCAGGACAGCCTGCGACAAGAGGGAAGGAAAGGCTCACAATGACAACAGCGTGGAGACGTAGAAATCTTCCTCTAGATTTAGCAAAGATAGAAGGTGAAATGTTAGAGGGTAAATTAACTCAAGAATAATCTGGCTTTTAGTACTAACTTTTTCACAGAATAGACCAAATTACACCATTTCATTATTAAAATACATACATTGAGTCTATTAAAATGTGTTCTGAGGGGGGAAACAATTTAAGCCAAATTCAGCAAAGTATACTTTTGAAAAAGATTGTATAAATCCTACTTCAGAATCATTTATAATTTTAATGCTACAAGAAAGTGTTATGGTTTGAATATAAGTTGAATTTAATTCTTAGCTTTAGATTTGTCTATTTCTCACTCAATTGTTATGGGTTGGAAGGGAGAGGAAAATTGAAATATGGTTTTTAAGTAAGTTCATGTAAGATGCAAAGTTGCTTTCTGAGCATTATTACCTAAGTAATATTGGGTGTTCATATCATTTAACATGGCTGCAGCTCCATAGGCAAAAACCCACTACTCCAGAGCTTTGTGAGGAAGGGTATATTTACCTAACATTGTAGAGGACATCCTCTGACAGTGTTATTCTTTTCATTGAGAAAATTCCCTCAAGGAAAAAAAAAAATCTGTAAAGATCACTCTCCTCCTCTGTCCTGAAGTGGCTTATTATATGAGCATATCATTCATCTAGTCTTTATCATACCAAAGTAAGAAGAGGATGACTGACTTTGAGGCAGTTGCCAATAGGAGGTTTTAGTTAGTGTGCACATCTTTGGTTCTATATCCTGGTGTATATTTTCATGATATAAAACTCATTACAAGTAGCCATATGTAAAATACCTTATTTATTAAAATAAAATATAGGGTTACTCTTTTCTGAAAACTTTTTTGGCCTTTATGAGGGAAAAAAAACCCAAACAAACATGGGGCTTGGGTTGTAGTCTGGGTGGAAAATATAAGCATGTGTAAGGCAGAAAGTGAGAGGAGGAGATGAAGGGATGGAAAGAGAGATGGTAAGAGAGAGAAGAAGAAGAAAGAGAAGAAAAATGGAGGATGGAAGGAGGAAAGGAGGGAGGAAGAAGAGAGGGAAAAATCATTTTGGATACAAGAAATTTAATATTAGTTATTTTGAAACAGCTTTTACCTAGTCTGTATTAGGTTTTTCTAGTACTCATTCTCCTTTCTTCCTTTCTCGTTTGCCTTGGCAGTTGTGGTCTGAGATCTTTCCTGTTTAGCTGAGACTCTGTAATTAAAAATAAATTGGTACTTGGAAAAGATAGATTATAGAGATTAGAAAACGGTATTTTTAGTATATGTGCTGTTGAAGTAAGCATTAGAAAACAGTATTTTTATTTTACTACATTCAGTCTAATTAGTCCTCATAATGACTTTTTTTTGAAAACCACTAAAAAAACCCAATTTTGATATCAAAATAGTATATTAATACTATATAATTGTTGCTAATGAATGAGTAACATGAATAGCAATGACTGTTCTGTTTTGTTTATGAGTCCCCTTGTATATTTCAGTTATTTGATCTTTGAAAGACCCCAATGAGATATTTTATATATATATAATTTTTTTTTTTTTTTTGAGACAGGGTCCCACTTTGTAGTTCAGGCTGGCTCTGAGCTCACTATGGAGCCCAGGCAAGCCTCGAACTCAGCAATCCTCCTGCCTCTGCCTCCCGCGTGCTGGGATGACAGGCGTGAGCCACCACGCCCGGCTAGTTTTTCTATATTTATGGGAAAGCTGAGGCTCACAGATCTAGTCCAAGGTCCTAAGAATGGTTAGTTGCAAATCTCTAACTTTTACCTTTCCAGATTCAGAATGAAGGGATATATATTTCCATGTTAGAATGGTTAATAAATATCACAGTAATGAACATTTTCATTGCCATTCTGCTAATCTAGTCATTGATCCCTAACACTCATTTCTCTGACTTTGGATGCTTGTTTTTGTAACTTATTTTTCATGTATTGGTCAACATTAACTCCAAAAACCAAATGATTTACCAGTAACTAGTATGGGAATATGTAATCTGAATGATACAGGGAAAATTATTTTTATAACTTCTTATACTGTTAAACAAAGCAACAGTTTTTATCTGGCTATTCAAATACAATGTACACCTAGACAAGGCTAGTTACTTTATAGTACTACTTTGAGATATATTTCTATAAAATAAACCTGTAGATATTTCACTCTTTTTTTTTTTTTTTTGAGACAGGGTCTTGCTTTGTAGTTCAGGCTGGCTCTGAGCTCACTATGTAGTCCAGGCAAGCCTCGAACTCAGCAATCCTCCTGTCTCTGCCTCCCGAGTGCTAGGATTACAGGTGTGAGCCATCATGCCCGGCACTGTGCTATGCCATATTGATGGCTGGTGGGCGTGAGTCTCCACTCCCAGCATTGTATGTGGTTACCGGGGATCGAACTCAGGACCTTGCGCTTTCGAGGCAGGCGCCGGAACCACTGAGCTAAACCTCCGGCCCTTCACTCTTTTCTATTTATTTTTTTATTTTTTAACTTTTTTTGAGACAGGGTCTCACTTTGTAGTTCAGGCTGGCCCTGAGCTCACTATGTAGCCCAGGCAAGCCTCGAACTCAGCAATCCTCCTGTCTCTGCCTCCTGAGTGCTGGGATGACAGGCGTGAGCCACACGCCTGGCGACTCTTTTCTTATTTGTGTATAAATAAAAGTATAAGTTAGAAGAATGTTTTCAAGTTGTATTTATTTTTTTATTTTACATTTCATTGGTACATTATATATACACATCACAATTACACTCCACATTGAGAATTTGTACCAGTTTCTGACACAAATTAATTCTCATTTTTTCTCCTTCTCCTCCCCACCCTACGTCTCCCCCAACCCTATATACACAAGCATTGTTTCTTTTCTTTTTACCATCAGTTTTTTTTCCATTCCTCATTATTTACCCCTAAGCTCCATTACCCTTTGAATATTTACTATTTCACAATATCAATCATGAATGGCTGCTATCTTGAAATTAGCCATCAACAAATGCTGGTGAGGTTATGGAGAAAAAGGAACCCTTCTCCGCTGTTGGTGGGAATGTAAACTAGTACAACCATTATGGAGATCAGTGTGGAGATTCCTCAAAAAACTAGAAATAGAGGTTCCATTTGACCCTGCTATTCCCCTACTAGAGATATACACAAAAGAATTACAAGATTCCTAATACAGTGACACATGCACCCATGTTTATAGCAGCTCAGTTTGTGATAGCTAAATCTTGGAAACAACCCAAATGCCTGTCAAGTAGACTGGATAAGGAAGATGTGTTTTTTTTAATAAAATGGAGTATTACTCTGCCATAAAGAATAGCAAGACTGAATCATTTATACTCAAATGGATGTACCTACAGGACATACTCATAAGTGAAATAAATAGGTCACAGATGTGCAAATATTGTATATTTCTCTGATATGAGAAACGAGCTATACATGTGTTCTAGAATGCATGATTGATATTTCAAATTGTATTTAACAAGAGAAGACTTTTAATGCTAGTAGAAAGAATTGCTTTGATTTTGGAGGGTAAATAATAATTGGACAGATACACAACTTTGTAACATGGAGAGCTAATTTATACTATTAATAATAAGGAGTCACTCCTGGGTATGGTGGTGAATGGCTAAAATCTCAGGACTCTAGAGACTGACGCAGGATGATCTCCACAAGCTTGAATCCAGCTTGGGCTGCATAGTGAGTTTAAGACCAGTCTGAATTACATAGGGAGACATTGTCTCCAAAAAAAGCAAAACAAAACAAGACAATGAAGTCACTCAAGGATTGTTATTTTATCCAAATTTTTTAATTTAAATATTTAATGTCTTTCTCTTTTTGGTTATTATTATGTGTTGTTTTGTTTTGTTGGGACAGGGTCTCACTGTATAATTCAGGCTAGTCTTAAACTCACTCTGAGCTCAGACTGGCCTTGAACTCATGGGAATCCTCTTACCTCAGCTTTCAGAGTGCAGATATTACAAGAATATGCTACCATGCTTCGCTTCAAATAATATTTTAAAATGAAGGTTAGCAGCCTATTACGTGCATAAGTCTTTTTTAATTCCTCAGAAATAATTAAGAGTTATGATAAGATGTTTAAGTTACTAAAACTAGCCTTATATGTGTAGGAAATTTGTTTTTTAAATGTAATTCGGCACCTTTTTTTTTTTTTTTTTTTTTTTTTGAGACAGGGTCTCGCTTTGTAGTTCAGGCTGGCCCTGAGCTCACTATGTAGCCCAGGCAAGCCTGGAACTCATTAATCCTCCTGCCTCTGCTTTCCGAGTGTTGTTATTACAGGCGTGAGCCACCACGCCCGGCAAATTCAGCACTTTTTACAAAGAAATTTCCATTTCCTCCTTCAAATAATAGGGAACAAAGAGAACGCGAACAAGGAGAACTGGATGGAACCAGTGGTCTGGACGAGTTGGACTCAAGACCAGTTACCGTTAATCCTTTCCAGCCAATAGCATCCGTGATAATGGAGGTATGAGTTGGTGTCAAGTGTGACTTTTAATGTGTTAAATTATAAAGTTGATGTTGGGAAAGGAAATGAAAAAAGGAAGAAAAGGATAAGATGTTTTAGTCAGTTTTCCATCTCTGTGACACAGTACCTGAAAGTGATAGAAGAAGGAAAGGTTTATTTGGCTCATGGTTTCAGAGGTTTCAGTCTATGGTTAGCTGGATTGATTGTTTCTGGATCTTGGTCAAGGCAGGATATCATGGTTATGGGACACAGTGGAGCAATGCTGTACACCCCATAGTGATCAGGAAGCAGAGAGAGATATTGAACCACAGCAGAAGTGGCTGGGGGCAAAATTTACCTTTTGGAATCACTCTACCTCCCGCCCTTACCCCGCACAAGTGACTGGCTTCATTCCGCTCACTCCCACTTCCTGATATGCCCACCGAACTGTGAAATTATCAGTGGATTAATCCATATTATGAAGTTAGAGCCCTCAAAACCCAGTCATGTCCCAAAAGCCCACCAGCTGGGAGTAATGCCTTCAATACAATGAACTTCTTGGAGGATATTTTGGATCAACTGTAACACGGGAACTAGAATTACTTCTCCAAAGAGATTTGTTCTAATGAAATTAAAGGTGAGAGGCTGAATGTTTATTACTTTATGTTCCTCTTCAAATTTTACTTTTAGAATTGGAGATGTAGAGTGATTGCCTAGTATGTGTGCAAAAAAATAAGTGAAAAATAATTTTAAATAACATTGCCATAGTATAAAAAATGGAAATGTCTTCAAAATAAGTTAGAATGAAAATAGATGTTAGGTGTTGTAGCAGTTATTTTAGTTACTGGTTTGATATTTTTTTCATATAGTAGTAATATTTTAATTTTATATACATCATCTTTGTCCCAATATTGGTGTTACTACCCCTTATAATAATATTTAGGTGCCTGCAGTGTATTAGAGTACATATACAAGTTTTCATTTTCTAAGGATAATTAAGAATGTTCAGAACTCCAGTAAATTATCTCCTCTCTGAATATAAGAAATTTTTGTTAATCTTGGTCCCCTCAAGTTTTAGCAAGGAAAATTTGTAGGTTTTAATTATGAGGAAGTTAAGAAGTATGTGTGCGTACGTGTGTGTGTCCTTATTGTCGTCTTCTGCTAGAGTCCAGAGCTTACGCTGGCTTTGCTTTCATCACTCCCAGCAGCTGAGGCCCTTTTGAGGCAGTGCTTCCCTACGTCCTCTCTTCTCTCAGAGCTCATTGTGGATGCAGCCTGGCTGGTCCTGCCTGTGCTCTGGGCCCTCTGCCCCGTCACTGCCTCCACAATCATCCCTGTTCATCTGGGAAGATGACTGTTTCTTCTTGAGGGTGGCTGTTAAGGGAGGCCCCTCTGAGGGTACAAAGATGATAAGATAATTTTGATGTTACTTTTCTGCAAAATAATAGATAATATGAAATACTTAATCTTAAATTGGTCAACTTGCTGAAGAACAATTAATCTTTTATTGGGTCTATTTATTTATTTCCTCTAAGTATTTGCTTTTCTAAATAAAGTCATCTTAATAGCATGAACTATTAATCTCCATACTATCAAACTTTGTCAAGGTTTTTACATTTAAAAAAAATGTGATAAATCAATGGGGCTGGAGGGTTAGCTCAGTGGTTCCAGCGCCTGCCTCGCAAGTGCAAGGTCCTGAGTTCGATCCCCACTAACCACATACAATGCTAGGTGTGGTGACTTACACCCACCAGCAATCAATACCACATGCCACAGTGCCAGGTGTGGTGGCTCACGCCTGTTATCCCAGCACTCAGGAGGCAGAGGCAGGAGGATTGCTGAGTTCCAGGCTTGCCTGGGCTACATAGTGAGCTAAGAGCCAGCCTGAACTACAAAGCGAGACCCTGTCTCAAAAAAAAAAAAAGTGGTAAATCAAAATTTACTTTTCACTTTGAAATATTAATTTACTACTATATGTATAAGAAACCTGACCTTTTAAATAGAACTAGTTATATAATAGGACTAGCATGTGTAAAACTTACCAGAAGGCCCGAGTACTTCTGCTAGCATTGCATTTTTCACAATGTAAGGAGGAAAACAGTATTGATATAGAGCATAGAACATCGTATATTGAAGGTCTATAAATTACTTAGTATTATAGGGAAAGTACAATTATTATTCTTTGAAGTTCTGATAATTTTAAGAAGGTGGTCAGTAATAAAAGTATTGCTTATAATCTCTTTTTATCATGAAAGTATATTTTATTCCACAAAATTCTTTAGCATGTTTGCATTGCTCTAAATACCTAATATTCATTTGGTTTTTACCATATTAAAATAGTAAGAGTTTATGAAGTATTTGTTCTAAACTGGACATATCTATAGAGCAAACAGTAATAAAACTGAGAAAAAAATACTGGTCCTGAAAAACTATTTGAAAAAATAGAAAATCATTGTGCATTGAATGACAAATTAAACTCTAAAGGTATAAAAGACTTCAATATATATATTTGAAACTACTTTTTATTTATTTATTTATTTTTTGAGACAGGGTCTTGCTTTGTAGTTCAGGCTGGCTCTGAGCTCACTATGTAGTCCAGGCAAGCCTTGAACTCAGCAATCCTCCTGCCTCTGCTTCCCAAGTGCTGGGATTATAGGAGTGAGCCACCACGCCCGGCTACTTTTTTTTTTTTGAGACAAGGCCTCACTTTGTACTTCAGACTGGCTCTGAACTCACTTCGTACCCCAGGCTAGCCTGAAACTCAAAGCAGTCCTCCTGCCTCTGCCTCCCAAGTGCTGGGATTATAGGCGTGAGCCACCATGCCCAATATTGCAGTATATGGTACTGGGAGTTGAACTCTGGACCTTGCACTTGCCAGGCAGACACCAGAACCACTGAGCTAAATCCCAGCCCTGAAAGTAGTCTTTAAAATACTAGTAGAGGGCCGGAGATTGAGCTCAATGGTTCCGGCGCCTGCCTCACAAGTGCAAGGTCCTGAGTTGGACCCCGGTAACCACATACAATGCTGGGCGTGGAGACTCACCCCCACCAGCAATCAGTACCACATACCACAGTGCCGGGCGTGGTGGCTCACACTTGTAATCCCAGCATTCGGGAGGCAGAGCCAGGAGGATTGCTGAGTTTGAGGCTTGCCTGGGCTACATACTGAGCTCAGGGCCAGCCTGAACTACAAAGTGAGACCCTGTCTCAAAAAAAAAAAAAATACTAGTAGATAATATAAATATTGTCATACACTGAGAATGAAAATTCTCAAAGATAAACCCCAATTCATAAAGTAAAAAATAGATTGTATTGCATTTAATTTTAAAGTGCTGTTTTACAAAGTTAAAGGGCAACATTAAAACAAAGTCAATTGTAGTGAAAAAATAAAACATATTGGGTGCATAATCTGCTCTAACTATATGGCTAATCCTACACTTGATTTTAGCCAAAAGGCTGAGAAGCAATATATATGGCTAATCCTAATGATAGATAAGGTAAGGGGAAAAAGGAGAATTCTTATAAATACCTATGAAATTAAATAGAAAAATACATAAAGCTTAGAAAATAGTTCACTAAAGGGTGAAATGGCAATAAAGGTATTTATTAATTCATCTTCTCTTGTGACATACAGTGGCATAAATTCTCAACATTGAGTGTGATCATGGTGTATATAAAATACACTTATTTCACAATAAAAATTTAAAAAGAAGTGTGCTCACCAACACTCATATAAAAACATTCTTCTTCTCTAGTGATATAAATATTAATTTAGTGAAAGTAAAAAACTAATTTAAGTATTTATTAATTTACCAGATATATGAAATGTTAATAATGATGAGCAGCATTGAAAATGACTTAAAAATGTAATTCTTTCAACCTTTGCCCGAGATATATATTGATTCAGTTTTTCCTTGAAGGGAAGAGTGTGATTATATGTCACATTTTAAAATATACAAACCCCACTGATTCACCATTTTCAGTTAGACATTTAATTTTAAAAATTTAAGAGAACAATTTATTTCTTATAATAATGGAAAACTAGAAATTGTGTATTGTAAAGGAATTAATATGATAAGTTAAACACACTTTAAATGTTAATGTGGTTGTTGAAAATAATAGCAAACACATTTTCTGTTTATGAGGAATTGTGTTAAGCACTTCATATAAATAGGTTCATGGAAAGTACCTATTCTTGAGAGCTTCAATTCTTTTTTGTTTAAACAAGTAAGTATATATGGAAGGAGTGTCACACACTAATATGTTTGTGGGTGGTGTGTATCTGTACATGTGTGGTGGAAAAGCATGTAAAAACAACTCATAATGATTACACACTTTACAGTGGTCATCTCTAGGTTGTGAAATTGCTGGTAATACTTGTTTTATTTCCTTACACTTTTTGTGTTTACTGAATATTTGATAGCATGTTTTAATAATATATTCAAAAATAACTTTAATAGAAATATCACAGTGTTAATGAATGATCTAACATTCCTAAAGTAATATTTGGTAAATAATATTAAATTGCAGTTAAATGTTAGTATAACCACTACACATTATAATAAAGATGTTTTCATTCATTTTTGTTAGAATGAAAAGAAACTTGAAAAAGAGAAAAAAAAGCAAACATTGGAGAAAGATAGTGATACCTGTCCCCTGAAACAGAAAATGGAACACGAACAAACCGAGGCACAAAGCCAAACCAGTGAAAACAGCCAAAAAAACAGCGAATTTGAAGTACTAGAAAATTATAAGGAGGTTTTAACACAGCAGTTAGAGAATGAAGAAGAAACAGATCAGCGATCTTCAGAATCAGGTGAAATGGACTAAAGTAACTCATTGCTAGAGTTTGCATTGTTTTCTTTATTGTTTGTTTCTATAAGATTTAAACATCATGAAAATATTTTTTAAATCTTGCCAGGGTCTGGGATGTAGCTCAGTGGTAGAGTTTATGTTTAGTCAGTAGAAGCCTCCGCGTTCAATCCCAATCCCACTAGACCATCCTATGGGGTGATGGGGAACAGTAACACCAGAATTGCACTGCTTTTTCCAGTCTACTCTGTAATCTTGTTTTGGTTGTTGTCACTACAGAAACACTGCCTGACAAAGATAGGACACTGGAAGTGAAGCAGGTTTTTCAATGTTTTTGTGGCAATCTCAGAATGTTCTACTTTAATTTTAATCCAAAATGCATAGAGATTTTGAGGTTTTCTCAAACATAACATTGTTGTTAATACTGCCGATGGGACCCAGAGCCTCACATATGCTAGGCAAGTGCTCTACCACCAGTTCACACCTCAGACATACTTTTAAGGCTTCCATTGTTGTCATTCTCAAGCAATTGATTCTCTTCTAACACGAAGTCACTTCACTTGGCTTATTCACAAATAGGCCACAGATGTGGTACTCCTGTGTTCAGGACTATTTTGTCATTCACAAGTAATAGTCTAACTCTGTTGAAAGCCAAGATAAGTGATCATATAGCAGCTGGAAGAAAGAAAACTTGGTTCAGTCTCTTTCAAAAATTTCTGCTAATGTATGAAACGTCTGAAATCCTAATGTTCACTCATAATTAACCTTCCAATTCCAGTTGGATTTTAAATGCAGGCACTTAATCTGCCAACTTGAACAGATTTGTCATTCTTTCCTAAAATGACAGATCAAATTCCTTTGTTTTCTATCCAAAAATATAGTTTTCTATTAGAGAAGTTCATTTTTCCCAAGAGTATTAAATTCCATACTTATATTATTATAGATAACAGTAAAAAGAAAACAAAGAAACTCAGAATGAAGAGGAGTCACCGAGTAGAACCAGTTAATACAGATGACTCTGTTCCTAAGAGTGGAACACCACCACCACCTCTCCCTCCTGGTGAGTAAATCGATACACTGCATTTAGAAATACCAGTTTAGACAATAAAGAAAAAGGAAGAAGAAATAAATGGTATAATTTTTACTTAGTATATTATTTTCTGAATCTATGAGAATCATTCACTTTTTCATGTGCAAAATGTATCAGCACGTGACACTTTTTATAATATAAAATAACAAAAAGCTAAAAGTCTGATAAGGAAAGCTTACCCAGTAATTCCCATAATGTGTTCAAGTTTAATGAGAAATATCAATACCCAGTTTGCTAAAATGAATTCAAGTTTATTGGATGGATGGCTAATGGTAGTGTTTAAAATTTTGGACATTTTATCCTGAAAGTCACCTGGATGTACAAATTTCACCAGTAGTATTCCATTTAATAAAACTACTTTTTTAAGCCTTTGTTAGGGCTACAATAGAAACCTAAAACTTATATGTGATAGTGGTGGAGGAGCTTATTTTTATTTTTAAAGTTGAATAAGAACTTAAAGTAGATGGTAACAGCCTGTAGAGGACTTAGGTTTTGAAATAGAAACCATGTAAAATGGATTTGTGGCTGTTCAGTGTTGTGTCATTGAGAAAATGACTCTGAATTTTATATATACTTCCTGTCAAGGGATCCTCTCAACAGTCCTATAGAAACATGTTTAACAGTATTTTACATGTTTTTCTTTTCCTCTAGTTGTCTGGGGAACCCCCAAAGTCACTAGACTTCCAAAACTCGATCCTCTTGGTGAAACACGTCATAATGGTAATGCAAAAGGATTCATGATTTACTTTATAACTTCAACAAACTCAATATTTTATTTTATTTATTTCTTTTATTTTAATATTTATTTATTTATGTATTTTTTTGAGACAGGTTCTCAATTTGTAGTTCAGGCTGGCCCTGAGCTCACTGTGTAGCCCAGGCTAAGTTTGAACTCATAGTAGTCCTCCTGCCTCTGCCTGGGATTACAGGTGTGAACACAGTGCCTGGCACTGTGGTATGAGGTACTGGTGATTGAACTCAGGATCTTGCACTTGCCAGGCAGACACTGAAACCACTGAACTAAATTGCCAGCCCCATCAATATTTTATTTTTTAAACTTTTAAAATCTACTGCAGTCCTTTTTCATTATACATTTTAATTTATTCATTAAATTTATAAATATACTTTGAATCTATATAATTTGATTTTTATTTTAGGATACAAACATACGAGATTCCTACTCCTATTTGTGCCTATCCATGTAAAATACTTATGAAAAGCGAAAGGTCATTAAATTCAAATATGTCATTAAAATATACTTAGATATAAGACATTAATATAAGACATTAAAATATACTTAATAAAACAAACCTGAATGGTCCTGCATATCTACATATTCTGTGATACTGCCACTTATTTTTTTTCTTTTCCTAGTAAGACAGCTGCTGAACATTAAGATGAAGAAGACCGACAAAATCCATAAATTCAGAGAATAAATCAGTACCCCAAATAAAAGTTTAGCTAAATGGAAAGTCTTTATTAAGAAAATAATTCTTTGAATGAAATTAACATCAACTGTAATCCAACCAGTTGATGACCTGAGAACTCCAGGAACCAAAAACTAGAGACAGGACACTTGGGAGTAACAGAGAACACCTTGTACAGTAGAGAGAAGCCATGGTCCATCACTCTGGGTCTTTTCAGTAAGATATTTCTACAGGGAAAGAATAATTATATAT
>PVIC010019033.1:0-31461 GCA_004025085.1 Thryonomys swinderianus
AAAAAAACATCAGAGGTGAAAATACAGCTCAATTCATTCGATGAGACCAGTATTATCCACATACCATAGACAAAGATATCTAAAGAAAATTAGAGACCAGTTTTTCTTATGAATATTAGATCTGTGAATCCTCAACAGAATTCTTTCAAATCAAATCTGAGAACATATTAAAATGATTACAGACCATGGCCAAGTGTAATTTTCCTAGTAATGCAATGTGTCAATATCTGAAAATCAAGTACTGCCTCATTTCTGTGGTTAGGGTACAGTTTTCACCTGAATGGCTTTAGAGTCTGCTCAGGAGATTGGTGAACACACTAACCTGAGGGGGTCACAGAGACATGGCCTTCGGTCTGTGCCTTGGCCCTGCCCCTTCTGCTCTGACGTGCTTCCCCTGCTCTGTTTCCCAGCCTCCATGAACTGAGCATTTTTTTTCTCCTCCATGACTTCTGCCAGCTAGTCAGAAGATGAAGGTGAGCATACTAAACCCTTTCCCCTTCAAATCATGGCTATTAAGAATTGGGGCTCAGCAGCAAGAAAGCTGACTACGCTAGAAAGCTGGTAGCTGACAAGTGGGGTTGTTGCTGTGATTACTCCTGACCGTGTGGTCTAGAAGTCTTTGGAACTGATTTGTAGGAGGAATTTGAAAGGATTTGGAGTTGGCAGTTGACATAGGAGCCATGTGTATAATACTCAGCTCAAAATTTGTCTACTTTTTGCCCAAGTCCTGAGAGTATCCAGGAGACTGAATTAAGGTTAGCAAACTAATTAATCTAGTGAGGGAATTTCAAGCTGTCAGACAGTAAGGCTCTTTCATGATTATTGCTGCCTAATTTTAGCCAGATTTATAGGAGAATTGAGAGGAAAAGACAGAACGGAAATATTGAAAAACTTAAATACTGGCCCAGAAGAAGCAACGTGTAAAGTTGCAGATCAAGGAGTGTGACTGCTGAACAGTGAGCACCACTGGAAAGAAGTCAAGTCCAAGGCCACTGTGGTGGCTAAAATTAAAAAAACAGATAATTTCTGTCATATACTGGTACAAATTCCCCAATGTCAAGTGTGATTGTGAGCTGTATATAAAATGTACCAATAAAGAATTCAATTTAAAAAAAAAGTATTATTGAGACCATGCCCACCAGCAATCAGTATCAAAACCACAGTGCTGGGCATGGTGGCTCATGCCTGTAATCCCAGCACTCGGGAGGCAGAGGCAGGAGGATTGCTGAGTTCCAGATTTGCCTGGGCTACACAGTGAGCTCAGGGCCAGCCTGAACTACAAAGCGAGACCCTGTCTCCAAAAAAAAAAAAAGTATTGTTGATCATATGGAGAAATTGGAATCCTTAAACACTGTTGAAGTAAATCCAAAAAATCACTCTGAATGCAAAATACTATAGAAAGAGTTTGGCAATTCTCAAGAAGTTAAAGTACTATAATTCCTTTTTCGTGTATATACCCATGTGACTTGAAAATATATCTTTACACAAAAGTTGTCCTTTGTATTGTTATCTACACTAGCCAAAAGGGTAGCCGGCCATGGTGGCACACAACTATAATCCCAGCACTATAGGAGGCTGAGGCAGGATCGTGAGTTTGAGCCCCATTTGGGCAGCTTAGAAAAGTAGAGGGATCCTGTTTCAAAATTTAAAATTCAAAAAGAGCTCTGGATGTAGCTCAGTGCAACTTAGTGAATAAACTAAAAATAATTGATTTGTATACTTGTAAAAAAGTGAATTATATTTTTAAAATGTTGCCTAAGGAAAAAATTAGTATGTCTATATTGACCTTCTTATTGTGAAATACGTTAAAGGAGAAATAACAATCGCCAGTTCTAACATTTACTCTAATAATGAGTTCCCTGCACAGATGTTCAGCATTATAACATCTTATGGAGTCTAGCACTCATTTTCATCTGTGAAATGCTTTTTTTAAAATCTTGGGGAAAACATTTGGCTTTTAAATTAAACATATCAGTGATAATCTCATTAGCATCCTGGATGATAATTTTCACGGGGTGAGTGGTTTTTCTGTGAATCTTGGGGAACTCTGGGAATTCATTGTTTCTAAACAAGTGATTAGGCAGATACATTAATCAGTGTTTGTTAGAGTGATGCTGCGTAACAAACTGGCCATACAACAGAAAGCATTTTCCTCTAGTTCGTGATCCAGCTTATGTGAGCTCCACTGGACTTGCCTCCAGGCCACTGGGCTAATTGAGATCTGCTTCAAGTTACCTTACTTTTTGCAGAGAAATGGGCACCTCGCCATCCAGCCATGTTCCTTTCATAGCATGGCAGAGTGCAAGAGAGTAAGTCCAGTCACGCAATTACATCCGGAAATAGCCCCTTGACTAAAGTCAGTATAATGCTTACTCTGGAGAGGCAGGAAAATAGACTCTGCCTCCTGTGGAAGGAATTGCAAAACCACAGGGAAAACATACTGAAAAGTACAGCCAAGAGTATAGAACTGGAGCCAAAAATTCAACCTACCCTGTACAGGTTATCTTGGGATGTTTCAAATATTAATAAAATTAAAATTCCATATTTAGTGTATGGATGTCACTTTACTGTTCTATATGCACAAAAATAAAATATATTATGCTGTAGTGGTAAATTTCAACTATTCTCTCCTCTTGAAATGTTTTCAAGGCATCAGATTCCCCTGTTAAAACAATTTTTTGTGGCCTTCGATTAGTGACATGAGTGGAGTTAGAGCCGCCCTAGTGGGAGGGAGAAGGGGGTGAACGGCCCGGGACAGCAGCTGAAATAGAGGGTGCTCAGCCGAACTTGAATTTCAGACAGACAACAAGCACTACACAAGTCTATCCTTTGGTTCTCCTTTTCTTCTGGCTAAATCTGCATGCTTCAGCTGGCACCGCACTTAACTTTCCATATTCCAGCTCCTTCTCCACTGTCTGTGTGGTCAAAAGTGCCTCAGTGTCCCTAGTCTCTTAGGCCTCGTCCACGGGAAGCATAGTCCACAAGGGCCTCCGTCTGCCAGGTCTCCTTGTCCTGTCCTGTGCCTCCTCTTAGAGAATTTGTTGTCCTGAAGACTGAGCCTGCAAGTGCAAAGCAGAGACAAGCGGGGACTCACCCAAGAGTCACCGGTGCGGGAGTGTGGGGAAAGCTCTGCGAAATATGCTACATAAACTGCTTGGAAGAGTAGTTCTGATACTTAGAGAAAGGATCTGAGGAATAAATCTTTTTGAAAATCGTCAGCACAGAGGCAGCTCGGTGTAGATACTGATTCCTCGCTGATGATCTGAATGATTCTGTTTTCCCCAGTGGTTTGCGGTGATCGGGGTGATACGTGGTCTCCGTGTACTCGCCCCACTTTCCTCTGCAGTGAGACACTCTGTCATGCTGCATCTCGCGCATTGACATTGTGAAGAAAATGAGAAGAGCCTAAGTTCTTGATTGACAAGGCAAGAACTTGAGGTTGCTTTGTGAAAACGTGGCTCCACAAAGCTCTGTGGTCACCATTTGGGCAGAAAAATGAGCACCTTCTGTGTAGGCTGGAAACGTCAGCCCTGTTCTAGTCGAGGGGACTGGCTTCTTCCCTGCGGTGCAAGCATTTAAACGGTGGGGAGTCAGGGGAACCTCCGGCCGTGTCGAATGAACGTTGTATCAGATTTGTGTCTCTGCACATCGTGAACAGATGGGCACCCAGAGTCTGCGGACTGCTGCAGTAAAATATTGCTCCTGGACAGCATGCTTGTCTTCCTGAAGATTTTAATGAGTGGGAAATGCTGAACCTGCCGTCATGCGGACGTCGGCAGTGAGCGCAAACGTCTTGATGAAGGCAGCTGTACGTTTGCTTTTGTTGGTTAAATTCAAGAAAGTCCAGAAGACAGGCGTGTGGGAGAGGCTTGGGTGGCTTTCTATTTTCTTCAGTTCTGTTGGGAAGAATTTTATGTTCTTTTGAAAATAATTTGAAATAACAACTTGATTTATGGGGCCCATTCATATTCCCTTCTTTCATTCTTGTTTTCCTTTTTTTTTTTTTTTTTTTTGAGACAGGGTCTCACTTTGTAGTTCAGGCTAGCTCTGAGCTCACTATGTAGCCCAGGCAAGCCTTGAACTCAGCAATCCTCCTGTCTCTGCCTCCCAAGTGCTGGGATTACAGGCGTGAACCATCATGCCCGGGACTTGTTTTCCTACTTTTTAAAGACTTATTTGCCTTATTTATTTTCAGGGTGATATTTTTCTTTCTTTTTTTTAATAAATCTGTGCTATACATTCTGAGGTGAAATTTAGTGGACTTTTTTCTAATAACTTATACCATTTAATTAACTACTACCAAGATTGATTTGTTGAATATTTGCTAAAGACTAGTTGTTTAAACTGTGACATATGATAAATCCCAAATGGCAGTTCCTCGTTGTAAACTAGCTTTTGTGCTTACATTTTTCAGAGGAAAAAATACTACTGTAAATTGTAAACAGTCAAGTTGTACTGTATGCAAATCTGTGACCATTAGCAATGTCCTTGCAGATGAGCAGATAAATAAAGTTTATTTATTATGCAAAAAAAAAAAAAAAAAGCAACCATAGCCAGGCATAGTGGCTCACAATGAATGAAAGTTTCATGAAAATTCCTGTAACCCCAACACTGGGGAGGCAGAGGCAGGAGGATTGCCATGAGTTCAAGGGTAGCCTGGGCTACGTAGTGAGTTCAGGGCCAGTCTGAACTACAAATTGAGACCCTGTCTCAAAAAAAAAAAAAAAAAACTTAAAAAAAAAAAGCCTCCATGCAATTAGTTGCAGTGCTGGAAGACAGAGATGGCTTGAAGGAACTTTGAGGTCTTCCGCTCACCTCCTTCCCCACAGGGAGCAGCTGAAAGGGGCCAGGGTATTCTTTGTCTTCCTATCTATACATTCAAGCACTAAATAATGCATTAATTTAATTCCCTTGCTTGAGACAGCAGCTGCAAACGGAAAAAAGCAAGAACTTGTTTTCATGTCTCAGAAATAACATAAAACTCTGTGCGCTTTAGAAATAAAATCTGCACAAAATGCAAACATCAGAGCCAAGTGAAAAACCCTTAATGAGAAACTAGAAAATAAAACGCAATAAGCGTACAGTCTGCGGTGATAAGAGGAAATGTGATAACCGTCGCTTTAAATATGTGCTGAAAAGAAAACAAGATGTGTTTTCTTCTCCTTGTCTTGCCCTTTAAGACCAAAGATAATATTTTTGTTTTATTCTATTTAGGAGCAGCCGAGATCTGGTACATTACTGAGGCTGGCGGAGGTGGGCTGTGGGTTTTGCAGAGGAGCAGAAGCACCCAGGGCGTTGGGATGCAATTTTCCTAATTGTGTTAGATGCCCTGGTGGCATCTTTGAGGGTGAAGCCATTAGGGGCACGGCTGCAGGGGGCGGGCCGTGGATGACGCACCTTGCAGGGGCAGAGCTCACTGTGCGTTCACCGGCTCATGTGTGCAAGACTGTGGGTGCAAAGTCATGCTACCCACATACCAAAACGCTTCTGGAAGCAGGACGGAGTCTCATCCCAGGAGCTAAATGGATGTATCTCAGTGTGAGGGTCCTTCGTTCAATCCCCAGCCCCCATACAATAAAGGACATAGGAGATTTAGACAATACAACGATCAAGTTTAATCTAATCACATGCATAGAGATAGAGGTAGAGGTAGAAATGGAGAAGCATGTACATCCCTGGGGCCTTTTTCATTTCATTCCTGATTGCACCTAAATTGCCCAGACTGGCCTTGACCTTTCTCCAATCTTCAGCCTTAGTCTTCCAAATAGCTGGGATTATAGGTGTGTGCCAAAGTACCCAGCTAACAAAATATTGTGAATTCTTGCCTCTAGACAATTTTAGAACATATTTCTGTTTTCAGGTTCCCGTGGAACATTTTCCAAAATGACCACGTATGAGCCCACAATGAAAGTCTCAATCAATGTAAGTCAGATAGACCATAAGTACAGTCATTTCCTCTTGTACATGGGGACACAGTCCAAGACCACAATGGACTTCTGCACCCATGGACAGTAGCAAGCCCTCGATCTACTACTTTGGTTCCTATACACACAGGCCTACCATAAGGCTGAATTTGAAAATTCAATATAGTAAGATATTAACAATAAAATAGAGCAAGTATAATACCATGCAATCAATATTACATGAATGTGGCTTCTCTGTCTTAAGGGTCAAGACAAATAGTAATATTTTCCTACCGTAGTTCACAGCAGGTAGCTAAAACTAGAAAGAGCAGAGTCACAGTTGGGAGAAAACTATGGTAGTTGGAACGGTGGCTACCACGTTAGTGATGCTAACATTTTACCCTTTTCCAAATGTGTGTGATGCACCGGATGCATCTAAGGGGAAGAAGAGCGAAGGCCAGTTGGAGTCACACTGTCTGCAAGATGATAAAACTGACCTCTGGCCACCACGGCCATGCAGAAGGCGCGAGGAAGTGGTGGACGGTGGACTTTGGACTTAGCCTTATGACGGCTCTGCTCTTGCTCCGTGAGGGATGATCCTCAGCGGCTTTTGATATTTTATTACTCACTGGAAATGCTGATGATTAATGTGTAAATGTCAATGCAAAGGGGGAAAGCTAATCTAATTCCCCCACCCGCCGGACACACTTGACTTAATCATGTAAAATTTTCCATAGGTACATTTCTACCAGCCCCTTCACCCAGAGGCCTTCAGCTAGGAAGTGAACAAGCTTGGATTTCAGTATGAGTCTGCGTAGAAAACACTCACTTCTGCCACCTGGTCACCAGCGTAAATGTGACCCTTGTATCCAAACCCCTGTTAAACATGACTGGCCGTTCACATGCACAGATTTTGAATTTTTTTCCAAGCCCAGTGGAATCATGTGAATACCTGTGTCTAGCTCAAGTAGTATTTCCCTCATTCTCATTTGACCCTAAAGAAAAGAAATATTTCCTCCAAAATCAGTAATCTCATAGAATCCTGCAGCCTATGGAATATTATGACATCCAGGCCTGCCTGCTTGTCACGTACTATGCAGCTTTAGCCATCCCTCTTCTATAAGTTCTTCATCCACAGAGTAAGCAGAACCCAGGACACAAGCTCCAGGTCTGTGTGTCCCCATGTGGGAAGGCCAGGGCCAGGAGCAGGACTCACAAGGGAGGGTCCTGGGCATTTGTTGGGTGTAGTCTGCCTGGAAGAGACCCTCTAAGGGTTTGGACTTTTTCTGCTGACCAAACTCAGGCTCTGCTCTGAGCAAACTTCAGGGCAGTGCTGCTAACTGGATAGTAGAAAGTCTAATAAGAAACAGTGTTCCATTCAATTGGCTCCTTGTGACGATTCCCCCTGTAACATATCTACTTAATGATTGTTGTTTCTAATATTTATTTTCTGAAGGGCTATCTGATCAGCGTTACCCTGAGTTTTTGTGATTATCTGGTTTTCTGTATACTAACTGTGGGAAAGGAAAGGGAAGGGACGTCTAGATATCACCTGGGTTATAACTGAGCCTAATGTCTATGTTTTCACATAATCTTTTTTTCTTTTCTTTTTTTGAGGCAGCATCTCACTTTGTAGTTCAAGCTGTCCCTGAGCTCCCTATGTAGCCCAGGCAAGCATTGAACTCAGCAGTCCTCCTGCCTCTGCCTCCCGAGTGCTGGGATTACTAGTGTGAGCCATTATGCCCAGCACACACAATCTTATGCATAATTAAGTATACAATATTTTCTGGAAAAAGAGAAGATTCCTGTGTGCATGAATTAATGAGGGAAGAACAACAGGAGAGAGGAAAATGGACAGTGAGCGAATCATGGTGGAGCTTACGTGTCACCTTGAGTTCAAAAGATAGATTGCTGGAAACTTCTAGATATAGTCTGCAGTAAGATAGATGCTAGGCTGTCTCCAATGTTGACTCTCTACTTAAGTATGTTTCTTAGAATATGAAATCATAAGTTGAGCATCCCTGATCTGAGATTCAACGTAACCCAAATCCTGAACTTTTTGTGAGCCAACATGCACAACTCCACCAGTAGAAGATTTCACAGCTGACCTCATGTGATGGCTCCCAGTCAAAACACAGGTGCACAAAAGAAAACACCTTCCCATCATGTGTACAAGGTGTATATGAAACGTAAATGAATTTCATGTTTCAACTTTGGTCCTGTCCAATGATAGATAGGTAGATAGATAGATAGATAGATAGATAGATAGATAGATAGATAGATAGATAGATAGATAGATAGATATAAATAGATAGAATAGATCCCAAAATGTGAAAAAATACTAAATAAGAAACACTTCTCCAAAGCATTCAGAAAGGGGGCGCTCAAATTGTTGACAGGTATGAGCTATGACTTAGTCTATTAGTGTAGACGCCAGCACGGTCTGACAGAACGTTCTGGGATGACAGGTGCCCACTCTGCTAACCATGGCCCCATGAGTCTGCCAGGCCCCTGAAATGTGGCCATCCTAAGGGTCACATGGGAGCGCTGCTAGGCTCTCAAATGACCCAAAATGACAACAGTCACATCAGGAGTCTTGGAGCATTGCGATTTGGGCTATGTTTGCCTGTCCGGTTGGTGTTTGCTGGGTGCCATCTGCAGCCCCAGGGAAGGCATGGGCACCACTGTTCCCCAGGTGCCTGCTCCGTACCAGGCAATGCTCGTGATGTGACTAACCTCTTACGGTCCTCTTCTGTCTCCATGCAGTCCCCTTGTCAACCTGTCAAGTTCCTGGCTGTGCCCCCAGGCAGAGACAGCGTGATTCAGTCTCTCTGCCGCCGTGAGGGGTGGGTGTGAGAAGAGCGGAAAGGCGGGGTGTCCCTGAAGAGCTTTGCCTTCTACCTAGCACTGGCAGTGCTTATACTTTTTGAAAGTGTAGACGATTTGGTTTGAATGAAGGCTTACCCAGAAGAGTAAATAAATGAAAAATAAAACTTTTGACAAAGAAGAGATGCTATTTTGGCTGAAGATGTTGCAGGTGCAGCCTGTCCCCAAACTTCTGAGATGTCTAGGAGCATCCTCCGTTCCCTCTGGGAACCCCAGGGGTGCTCCATGTAGCACTGAACCATCAGCAGCACGCCCTATGCCAGGGAAACGCTCTGCGTGCAGAATAAAGCTCACTTCTCAAATGAACCGATCCTTCTGATTTATTTTTTCATCCAGTAAACACATTTATTTAATATAACACCCTCTTCTCATTATCTCATATAAGTTACACAGAGTGATGGGGTTCATCTGGGGAATTTGCTTCTTCCATTTAGCATATCTTGGTCATTTAAAATCCCCTCGCCTGCTTCCCTTTCCTCCTTCCTCCCCCTCATCCTGTTTCCTATCTACCTTCTAGTTTCCTAGCATCCGTGCTTTATTTTATTTATCCATGTATTTATTCACTTATATTCAGGTTTGCCATATATTTAACTATGTGAGTCTGAGTTATTTTATCTGGGATGATGACCTTCAGAACCATCTATTTTCCCACAGTCACGTGATTTCCCTCTTATTATGGCTGAATGATGTTCTGTTATATATTTTTTCTTTGCCCAGTCATCAGCTGACCACCATCTAAGCTATTTCCTAGCCATTATGAACGGAGCCACTGTCGACATGGACATTGCATGTGTCGCCTTGATGTGATGAGGCACATGCTTCCGGGAGCCTACCCGGAAGTACGTACAGTTGGGTCAAACGGCACCAAACATTCTGGTTTTCTACAGCGTCTCCATGGTGACTTCCGTAGTAGTTGTACTAGTTACATCCTTACCAACAGTAGAGGAAGGTTCCTCTCCTCCCACATCCTTGCCAGCCTTGTTTTGGGTTCTTGACAAGAGCATTCTGCCTGGGATGACACAGACTCTCAAAGTAGCTTTGATTTGGATTTTCCTAAAGGCGGAAGATTATGAACATTTTTTCACGTGCTTATTGGCCCCTTGTACTTTTTTGCAAGGTCCTTTTCAGGTAATTTGTCTATCTTTTGGTTTTATGTTTGTTTTTGGTTTCTGCTGTCTCAGAACTCTTTATCTTTTCATTGTTTCTTCTTCTTTTTTTTTCCACTATAACTGACTGAATATCTAACTGTGCATCTTGTCTTCAATTCCTGATATCCTTTCTTCTGATTCATCTTCCCTGTGGCCAAAACTCTTGAGTTTTTTCATTTGACTTACTGAGGTTCCCATCTCTGAGATTTCTGCTTGATTCTTTTCAATAACCTCTTTCTTTACTGAAGTGTTTTTTCATATTCTGCGTTGTCTTTCTTACTTCATTCGGCTGCTTATTGGGAACTTCTTTTATTGGTAACTGGCCGTTGATAATCTTAGGAACTGATGCCCTCAATATCTCTTCTTTGATCTCATTTATCATTTTAACTATCTTTTTTTTAATGCTTTGGAATTTCATCCACTCTCATATCTGTGGGATCAGATTTTTGGGATTTATAAACTTTGGGAGGCACCCGCTGCCTTGCTTTCCTACTGGTGTTGTCTTTCTGTGTGAAGGTTTTTGGATCAATGGAAAGACTATCTCTTCCCCTGTAGTCTGAGGGTCTTCTGAAGAGAGGGTTCCTCTTTTGTGACGTGCCCAGGGTTGTGAGACATTTCCTCATGTGAGACTTTCCCTCTCATCATTTCTGGGTACTAGTGAGGCCCGTACCACTGTGTTTAGAGAAAAGAATAATGGTCAGTGATATCGACAGTTGAGAAGCCAACCCCATAGAACACCAGGAAGTTGAGAATTTGTTTTAAGACCTCTCTGCTATCCCACTATCTCAAGAAAATACAAAGAAAGTAATATAAAGGGTAGAAAAATTAAACGGTTAGTGATATTCAGATTCACAGTGTGTGTGTGTGTGTGTGTGTGTGTGTGTGTGTGTGTGTATATAAAAGGAAAAGACAAATGGGGGATCAATGGAGACCAAAGAGGAAATGTGGGGCAAATAAAGAAAGAAGAAACAGAAACAAATATAGGTGGGAAGTGAGAGAAGAGATAACGAGAGGATATCCAATTGTTGAGCTATCCAACAAGTTTAGATATCTCTAAGAAGCAACTGTCAATTTGGGAATATGTGACTTATTAGAGAAGTAACAGCAGAAAACTTCCACGCACAACTGTGTATCACCATAGACTAAAAGTCTAAACCAGAACCACAAAACATAAAAACAAAAAAAGGACAATTGTTCTGCTTCGTCATCAGGGTGACTGTTTCCAGGTAGCTTCTCTCTGCTGTTGTCCTTCGACCGCCACGCTCGGCCTCCGGGGAGGCTGAATTCCTGTCTTGGTCTCTGCAGCCCCTTGGCTTCTGACACGCCCTCTTCTCTCCTCTTGTCCTCCGATGCTCCCAGCTCGCAGCTATGCCCTGGCCATGGAGGCTCCCTCTGGCCCACGTCAGTGACCTCTGGGGTCAAGCAGGGGAGCGGGCCTCCCACCTGTATGACCCCGCAGTGCTCTGGTGTCTTCTCTCACTCCCCAGTACCTACGGGTTGCAGATATGCTGATGCTTCCTGAGTTTCTCTCTGGCCAAGGATTTCAGTGCTCTGGGGCCGGGCAAGACAGAGCCTCTGCCCTTCGGGAATCTTGTCTCCTCCCCTGGTCATGAGAGGTCCAAGCTGTGCTTTGCTCACTCAGCCTCTCCTTGGCCTGAAATGACACTGGGGTCTGCGGTGGCTCCTGCATCTTTTCTCCACCTCAGCTCTTCTAGATCCTCCCACTGCATCCTCCATGCTTTTCTCTGGGTCGTGGGTCCTATGTTGCTTGGTGCCAGTGTCAAGCCAGGTCTGTTCCTCTGTAGCTGCGGTCTGCCCCTTGGGGCTGGCTGGTCCCGGCCCGGCCCCTGCCCTCTGAAAGCCTTCCTTGCGTGCCCTTTGCACAGCACCCTGATCCAGGGAGGCTCTGCCTCAGGCCTTGGGCCCTGCGCCCCGCCTGCTCCTGGAAGAACCCCTTTGTTCACGGGGCACGCAGAGTAGAAGCAGTTAAGCTTGTGCTGACTGGGAGCTGCCCTCCTGGACGTCTTCCCCTCGTGGAATTTGTACATTTCCCCAAGTGGCGTATTCTTAAAACCCGCATTCCAAGCAGCTTCATAGCAGAGTGGAGCTCTTGCTTCCGGTTCTACAACGAATTCCTCTGTTTCTGGATTTCACCTGTCCACTGTCTCCAAAGCCGTATTCATGTGGCTTCTCTCTCTCCACACTTGTAGCCCTGCACCTGCTGACCTCCTCCTGCGAGTGCTGCTGCTTGTAACTACCACGTTGGGCCTCTCGCATCAAACCTCTGGTACTCACGGCATCAAGGGATTTATTTATTCATTACTGTTGCTGTCGTTATTGTTATTCGCAATATTAGCATCATTATCATTCCTATTTTCAGAAAAGGAACTGAAGCTTAAAATATTTAAACATCTTTCTTAGGCAGCAGAGTGTAACTCTCCATGGTCTGACTCTGAAACCAACATTTTTAACCATTGTTCATTTATTCACCTGTTCCTGCAACTATTATATTTTGAATATGTTGTACAGGTCAGGTATGCTCAGAATAAACAAAATAGCTATAAATTCCTGCCACTGTAGAGTTGACATTAAATTCAGCATGAGTAGGTGGGTAGGACATGAATAATAAATAACAGGGAATATTAGATGAAGAGAAGTGCTTGACAAACAATAAAATGGGAAAAAAATAGAGAATATGAGGACATTAAAAATATAAGATCAGTACTGAGTCAATAGTATATTTGAAAAATAAAATAATCTTGGGTTTAATAAAGAAGGAGGTGGTTAAATCAGAATCTATTAAATTGCACTGATTAAATGAGAAGTGCTAAAATGAATAAGATCTTGGAAATGAGCCTTTCTAATGGGTAAAATTTACAAATGATAGTTAACCATTAATATGACCTAAAATGCATTTTTTAAAACAAATTCTCCATGTTGGCATCTTTCTCCAGAGAATGGAAATTCTTTGCTATGGAAGAAAAATTGCTCTTGGACATGTGTCCAGTGTGTTTTGCAGAAGTCCTGGGTGTGAGCTGTTCCCCTTGTCAGAGGCAATTGCTCAAGGTGTGTTCACTGTGTGGTGACTGCTGGTTTGGACTAGAAGGATTGCCTTGCTGGTGCTAGCTGGTTGTTGATGCATTCTGTTCCTTCACACTTTGGCAGTTGTCCTATTGGAAACCAGGCAAGATCTGATAAATTACCACTGATTAAAAATGGAATCTTTGAACTGTAAGATGGATTCATGTATAATTGCTTAGCACAACTGTTTTCTTTCCCCTTAGGGAAATTATTTACTACAAAAATCTCATGCAAAGTGTGTAATATGAGCTGAAATTCTGATTTTCCCAATAACTTGGGCAGTTATTCATTCTCTTAGTCTTAGTTCTTTGTGCAACCACCTTATATTTTCTGAACAACACATGAAGTAAACTGTAATAGCAGACCACAAAATCATTGTCCAGAGAGAAGCCAGACCTAAGTGTGTGTGTGTGTAGCTATGAGGTTACAGCTTTGTAAGCAAAAGAAGTAGCAGCAGTCATTAGAAAACATCGGGGATGAGAGGATTCAATTGGTACACACAAGCAGGCCTTCAGTGTGCGTCAAACAGAGCCTCTCACACAACCAAGTTCAACCAGCTCTTACTGAACAACTATCATGTGCCAGGGCTTGGACAAGGTGCTGAGTCTACAGTGATCAACAGTGATTGTGAGGTAATTAGAGAGCGGTTGAGAGTGTGTTTCAGAATGCCAATGTCGGCTAACTGACCGGAATGTTGTAGTATTCACCACTGGAATAATTTCTTGGTATGAGAACAATTTCTCCTGAAAATCCTTGTCAAAGGCAAATAGATTGCTGGAAAGGGAAGGTACATTAGCTTTTGTTTGCATTGCTTTGCTTACACTTCCACCAGAATGGACAAGTTGGATATACAGATAATGTCTATTGAATACCCACTATGTGCTGGGCATTATTCAAATAAAACAGACATTAATTTCCTGCTTTCAAAGATCTACTTTTTTTTTAGTTGAATTCTTTTTTGGTACATTTTATATACAGCTCACAATCACACTCAACATTGGGAAATTTGTACCAGTGTATGATAGAAGTTAATTCTCATTTTTACCCATATCTCTACCCACCCATAACCCCCCCACCCCTTACATACATGCTATTTCTTTTTCTTTCCAAATCATATTTATTCTTTCCCCTCATTATGTTCCTCCACCACATTCCCTTTGAATATTTCCTATTTTACAAAATCTATCCTACATTCTAGAACTCATTTACATCTATAGGTTCTCATACCAGAGAAAAGATACGGTATTTACATATCTGGGATCTATTTATTTCACTTATTAGTGTGTCCTCGAGGTGTATTCATTTGCACATAAATGAATGAAACCTGTCATTCTTTATAGCAGAGTGATACTCCATTTTATAAAACAACCACATCTTCTTTATCCAGCCTCTAGTTGATGGGCATCTGGGTTGTTTCCAAGATTGGACTATCACAAACTAAGCTGCATCTGAAATGAACAGACACTTCTCAGAGGCAGAAGTCAAAGCAGCCAAGAAGCATATGAAGAAATGTTCAACATCACTGGTCATTTGAGAGATGCAAATGAAAAAAACACTGAGATTTCATTTCACTCCACAAAGAATGGCTGCTATTGAGAAATCAACCGGCAACAAATGCTAGCGAGGCTGCGGGGAGAAAGGAACCCTTCTCCACTGTTGTTGGAATTGTAGACTTGTACAGCCATTGTGGAGATTCCTCAGAAAACTAGGATTAGAGGTCCCATTTCACCCTGCTATTGCCCTGCTAGGAATATACCCAAAGGAATTCAAAGCATCATATTGTAAAGACATATGTACACCCATGTTCATAGCAGCTCAGTTTGTGATAGCCCAATCTTGGAAAGATCTACTTTTTTAATGAAGGAGTAGAGAGAAACCACCTATTAAATACTTAGATTATGTCAGATAATGAAAAACAAAGCATGGTAAGACTACTGATGGGGTATGTGTTTTTATAAAGTTTTATCAAAGAAGAGCTTTTAACTAAGGCAGCCTTTGAATAAACACTGAAAGGAAGTAAGGAGTGAGACAGCAGAAATCTAGCAGAAGGACCCAGATGTTAATGTCCCTGAGATGAGCATTCCTAATACACTGGTCCAGGGAGTCCAGGGTGGCTGGAGGGGAAAGGCCCAGGGAGTGATAACAGATTTGAGGTTTGAGAGGTAGAAAAGGAAGCCAAGTAAGAAGAGTCTCCATAGATGTGGACAAGGAGGAGGGCACTGGGGCAACGAGCCCATGAGCATTAAATAGTTGGTCTGAGAAACAGTAAAGGAGAGCAGATTCAGTGAAAAAGCTGGAGGGGAAGAGAGAAGTCCAACGTTCAAAGACGACTTCCTCTGCTCTCATATGCTTCTATCCAGGACATGTTCCTCTCTTTGCACCATTATTGCCCATGATGTTACAAACACAACCCTGTTCATGAGACGAGACAAAGCTGCCTCCAAATCAGTCTGCTTTTTGCTGTTGTTGACCTTGCTTCCTTTGTACTGAGCCCATTCTCCGGGAAACCAGTGAGACCAGATGGAGAGTCAGGACAAATTGTTTCTAGTCCACTATTAGCAAACATATAACTTGGGGCATTTCCTTGTTTTACGAGGTAGGGATTCCAAGGCCAGAGAGGTGGAGCACAGTTATACTGTGTCAGAATGTAAAAGCACTTAGTCCGTGCACTCATACATCCAGCTTTGCTCTCTTTTGGGTGATTTTCCTTCATTCATCAATACCTAGGAATTCTTCTCTCTGACACTCAACAAAATCACATCAAGTATTTTTCCAGATGCGGCTTCAATAAAAACTTAAGGATCCCAGGGTATGCCCAAGAAACACTTGAGTTCACCAGACTCACACCCTCGAATCAATGTTTTCTTATTTTAATTACCTGCACACCCTCATGGAACTTGTTACATGTAGAGTTGTGGAGAATATCTACAAATTCAGGGTTCAGAGAGTTGGAGTGAGGAACAGGATGCTATCATTTGAAGAAGAGCCCCAGAAGCTTCTGAGTCAGAAGGTGATGGACCAACCATTCTCCGAGAAGCACTGGGATGCAGGGTATATATAGTAAGCGTCATGTTGGGGCTGGTGCTGGTGGTGGTAGAGTTGCCAAGATGTTTAGAGTGGGGGAGTAGAATGGACACAGTGGTGGTAGTATCAGTGGTAGTAGTGGTGATGGTGATATTCTTGATACTGTTGGTAATGGCGATGCTACTGTTAGCAGTGCAGGTGGATTTCTTGGTTGCTGATGACAGATGGTGGTCATAGTACTTATGGTGATTATGCTCAGGTACAAGGGAGTTTCTACTATTGCTTAGTTTCCTGGAGACTCATCACACTTCACAGGGTGGAGCTCACCACCTCCACTGGAATTTGATTTCTGTTTCTCTAGGTACATTGGCCTCTCAAGTCCTCACCTCTTCTTGAACTGTATTTCTCCAGACATGACTGTACAAAATGACCTCCAAGGCTGTTCTTCCAAATGATGGCAGACATCATTCCTTCCATCCACTCAGAAAGCTCACCACATTTATTGAATATTCATCATGTACTAAGCTTTCTGGTTCAGTTTTTCTCAGGAAGTACTCAGCACAGCCCTCTGGAATAGACCCTATCATGGTGCTTGTTCGAAAGATGGGGAAACTGAGAGAAGATCTGAGCAGCACCTGGCAAGTGGTTGAATCATATAAGCAGGTCTGTAGTGGATTCTGAGGTTAGATTGTCTGGGATACCCAAGTTTATGTGCCTAGTACCTAATCCCCTTCCAAAAGTCCCACCTAGGAGCACATCAGACTCCTGGGGGCCATCGGAATACAAACCATAGCACCATCTCCCCAAGAAGCTGCCCCAAGTGAAAGCCACATCTGCTTAGGAATGAATAGGCCCCTGTCTGTCTGTGTGCTGCTCTGTGCCCGGATGGACGAGGCGGGGACTGGACGGGCCCTGGCTGAGGATACGGGCTGCGCAGCGCTTCCCAGTGTGCTTCTGAGGCTCACAGGCTCAGGGTGTACTGCCTTCGGCCCTCCCTACTCATTTCCTCCCAGCTTCCCCTGGAGTCCAGAAACGGTGCTTTAGTTTGAAGTTTAAAAAGCAAGCAAGAAATAAAACTCCCCAACAGGTACAAGGGCCTCAGAGAAAGCTAATTATACTCTTTCATTATGAAGAAACACTTTTAAGAGAATTATGTTTAAATATTCAAACCCTGGCTCCTTTTTTCCTTTTTTTCTGAGAAGCCTTTTTGATCAACAGCGGAAGCTTGAGGAAACCCCAGCCCTCCAAGAGACTCGGCACCCCGTGTTCAGTCAGCTCCAGTGCTCACTCTCAGAGCCTTTTATGAAAATGTAACTGCCTTTACTACATATTATCATCTTCCTCTGAGAATTAAATTCTAGATGATGCCTTTTCAGTTTTTAGTCTTTAATAGCCCATGTTTGCTGTACATAATGATTACATTCCTCATGGGGAGTTAGCACGTGTACATAACACATGTCAATTCTTGTTTCACCCCAAATCCTCAGTAAGGGATTTTAAAAAATGCTCTGACTACGAAGGGAGATGTAACACCCACGAGAGTTTCAGGTGGCATCACTACTGCATTTCTCTGGAGATAAAGTAGAAACAATAGGCTTAACTCCTCTCTTGTCTGACTGACGAGTAGGCTGCTGGTGGGAATGGTATTTTCATCATGTTATGTGCTCATCAGCATTCACTGTGGGGCTACTCTGTTCCAGCTCTCCACTGAGGAGCAGGACCACAGTATGAACCAGGTAAGCTCCTGCTCTTAAGGTGCTTGTTTATTACCAACAAAGACAAGAAATTCAAGTAGATAATTACAGAGTGCTGTTTAAGCCCGATCACATTGGAGTGTCAGCTAGTCCTCTGTGACCTCTGGTGATCAGAGGAAGAAAGCTTAACCTGCTTCCCTCTCTCGCTAGTTCATACATGTTCAAAATCTCTCTTCCCTCCTGAGTCTCAAGCAGATCATCCTCCTGATTTTACTTGCAAGAGGCCCAGAATGTTTGGGAGCCAAGCTGCTCAGGCCTTCTGGAATTCGGGGGCTCTTACCTCTGTCCTTTGAACTCAAAGTATATTCCAGGGAACCAAAACAGCTGATGCACTCCTCTTACAGATCATGGAATGTTTGGCAAAGAATAATGATAGATCCAGATCTTGAAGATTCACTAAGGGATCTGTGAGTGTCAGACAGTCCGTGTGAGAAGCACAGATCCCGCCCTCCATGAACACAGCAGTGCGGTGCCGCCCTGTCCTCAGACTGCCCGTTCATACCAACAGTCCCGCTTGCTTTGCTATCTCAACACAGCAATGCCTGCCCTCTCCTCCATACCCTGTTACTTTAATTTGACAACACACATTTTTAAGGGCTGCTGTGGAAATGCAGGTATCACGGAAGGGTGTGTGTGGGCGTAAGAGAAGGGGGCAGGATTTTATATCGTGCAATTCAAGTACATGTAAATTAATGTGAGTAGTTGCTGCTCATTGTAAAATGAGGACAAACAAAATTGATGATCAGACTCCTTTATAGCGAAACAAACAAAAGGTGATAGAAAATATCTATAGAAGTTCATCTGTGCTCCTAAATATCAGGATAACTACCAGCTCTAATATCTTAGCCAGCTAGATAGATATACACAGGAGAACTCAGAGGGTGGAAGGGTGGTATAACCCAGACGGCCCTTGTTTACACATTAAAAGCATGATTTCAGTCACTCCTCATGCACGCACTGACTCACGAAGCTCACAAGGAAATCATCCAACTCATAAATAAGGAATCTGGCCCTGCTCCTCTTCTTTCTCCAAGCACTCTTAAGGATGATGATAAGGATTGAAACAGAGAGCAAAAGTAGGGTACGGTGGTTGATGTCTGTCTGCTTCAAAGCTTTGAAACCCATCACTGACACTCCACTTCCGACCCAGAGCAGAAACTTCTGGGCTGGTGAATGGAGCTCAAAGGTCCCACGGGATCTCGTACTGTGATAAGACACAGTACTGTGCAGGACACAGGGTCGGGAGAGAACTTTCTGTTCCTGACCGTGTTGCATGTGTGCCTTTGGAGAAGGTGTGGTTTAGAAAGGTTGCTGCTCAAATTAACCTTCAGTGAGGCCCCAGCTCAGAGACAACAAGCTCTGACTTGACTGCTTCTCCCCAGACAGTGGCCAGGAGACATGGCTCGTGCCTCTATTTATAATCTGAAAGACTATGAACTTAATGTGAGCAATATCCTAGAGTCAGAAAAGGAATATGCCGCCTGCTCATAGTGTAGGAAGATGCAATAACTAAAAGTAATAGTGTGACAAAGTAATATAAAATAAGCAAACATTTTTATTATTAAGGATAAGTTACATTCAAAACAGCAAATTATTTTCTCTTAGAAAATCAGTAGTTAGCTTACTGATTTTTTTCTTTTTTGAGACAGGGTCTTACTTTGTAGTTCAGGCTGGCCCTGAACTCATTATGTAGCCCAAGCAAGCCTGGAACTCAGCAATCCTCCTGCCTCTGCCTCCCGAGTGCTGCGATGACAGGCATGAGCCACCATGCCCAGCGTTCTGGGGTGTGGTACTGATTGCTGGTGGGCATGAGTCACCACACCCAATATCATATCATTGTATGTGGTTACCGGGATCGAACCAGGGACCTTGCGCTTGCTAGGCAGGCAATGGAACCACTGAGCTAAATCTCTAGCCCATGCTTACTGACTTTTACTTTTGGAGCTTCTAATTATAAAAACAAGATCATAAAAGATTATGCAAAAAGTATGTGGAAAAAAATCCAGATATTTTCTGCAATGTAGGATGGAGATATTATAAAAGAAAATAATGGTGTGAACAAAGAAAGCAGAGGACAGTGAGAAGATAGAAAAGAGGGAAAAGGAGAAGGGGGGGAAATTGGTGTGGGAGAAAATGGTAGGTGAAGATATAAGCCATGATTTGTGTGGTCTTTGAATGTATAGATGCTATTGCTCATCCTTTCTTCCTTTTCAGTATTTATCAGCTCATTACACATGTTCCCATGCTTAATTATATGTGAGGTAATGATAGGACAGAAAAGTAGACACCCGGCTGTGGGCAACGTGGAACAAGATAGAAAGCTGAAACTGGGAAGACAGAGGAAGAATTCAGAAGCACCGAAGGAAATTGAAACTGCAAAGGTTGAACTCTTGTAAAGGACAGAGGGAAGCAGGGCCAGGAGCTGAATGTTGGAGAATGTGCATAATTGGGAGCAGAGAAGAATAAGAGGGATTGGACTGGACAGGAAGCTGCCAGGGACGCAAAAGCAGAATGAAATTCTATGAAAGAAGAGGTGGCTGAGAGTGTCAAATATTGTAAATGTCAAGAAGAGTAAGGGTTGCAAACACCTAAATTTTCCTTGAATATGATTGACCTTTGGTATTGTGATAGTGAGACGCTTGCTCCGGAGGCCGATTTGGCAATGTGTTTTCGGTGTTGCTAAAGCCGCTCTATCTGCTGGGGTTGTAGCTCAGCCACAGAAAACATAATTCCACATGCAAAGCCCTAGCTCGTCTACTTCCAGATGTTTATCTTCCAAAGTTTTTACCTAAAAAGAAGTAAAACATGATAATTGTGGAAAATAGCAAATATTTTTCGTACTAGCAAGAATATAATAAACATGGACAAAAGGGAGTAGGTGAAACAGTGATTATTCATATGTTCAAATAGTATATTGTCCTGAAAATCAGGCTTAAAGTAAACTTTCAAAAATAAAATTCACACAAAAAATGTCAAAATCGTAAATGTAGTATGCTGCGAAATTTTATAGAATGAGCTCACATATGTAACACCCTCCAAAATAAGGAAATAGAACCCTGCCAGCATCCTAGGCACGTCTTCTTACACAAGCCATCTTGATCACCCCAGAAGGTATTCACTGTCTTGCCTTATGTCATCAAAATTAAGTTTGTATATTTCACCACTTCATATTTATATGAAATTCCTCAGTATATATTCTATTGCATGTCTTCTTTTGCTCAAATAAACTATTTGGACAAGGCTTTATCATATTGTATTTACCCCAGTAAATAAAACTTAAGATGATAACTAAGAAAAACCTTCAGGTAACATCATGTTCAAGAGTGAAAACTGAATACCTTCTCCCTAATGTCAGGAATAAGATGTTTAACTTCTATATATCTATGGCAATTAAAACAACTAATATTGAGCTGAGGAGAGACATAAATATCAATAGAAAAGAACAGAGAGCCCAGAAATACAACTACCTTCACCATTTTCACGTAGCACATAGAAAAACTCAGACTGTAGACCACAGGATGAAATCTGTAGCTATAAAATGTCTAGTATAAATCAGAGAATAAAATTTTCAAGACTTTAGATTGTGTAACTACTTCTTAAGTAAGGCTAAAAGCAAAGACAGAAAAGAAAATTTTCTGCCAGGGATTTAGCTCAGTGATGTTGCTGTCTGCCTCACAAGCACAAGGTCATGAATTCAATTCCCAATACTGCAAAAAACCAGAAAATTTCCTTTGAAAGATACTATAAAGAAATCAAAAGATACTTGTCAGCCTGGAGAAAATATCTGAAAAACACAGAGCCAATGAAAAGATCTTATTAAAAATAGAACAAATCTTGTAACTGCATAATGAGTTAAATGATTCAACAGAAATAAGGTAAAAATAGTGAGCATGTCAATAAAGATATACAGATAGACATTCCCAAAGTGCTTAGTGTATGTTAGTTAATGAAAGACATGCAAATTAGATCCACAAAGAAATACTAAGTTTCCTAGGGTGAAAAATAACGCCAAGTAGGTACGGAAGTACTTGTTCTCAGACAATGTAATTGGACAGTGCAAATGGAAATGCAAAATGATGCATTCACTCTGGGAAAGCAACTTGGCAGCTTTTTATAAGGCCAAACATGCATGCATCATCTTTTGCAGGAGCTCCATCCTACGTGCTATAGTTTGGAACCAGAAGCTCTTTGAAGAGCATCATGAGTGAAAGGTTTGATCCCCAGCAAGTGGTGCTATTTGAAGGTGGGACTTAGCTGGTGGATGTAGGCCCCTGGGGTGTGCCTTAAAGGATATTTTGTCCCTTCTCTCCCCAACGTTCATCTAAAGTGCAGTGATTGACTTTTCTCTTCTATGAGTCCTCCACCATGCTCTCTAGCCATGAGCCCAGAAACAAGAGAGCTAAGTCATTATGTAGTGAAACCATTAGTGAAAATAAACCTTTCCCCTTTATGTTGTTTATCTCAGGTATTTATCACATTGAAAGGAAGCTAACAGAAAATCGGTACCTAGAGAGAATCATTGCTGTGACTATACTTGGAATTCACTTAGTCTTTGGAATTTGCATGCAGGAAGAATTTGGAGAAGTTTGCAAGAGTTGACTAGAGAATATCTAGAATTTTGTAAGAAGTCCTTAATGGACAATTTTGGTGGTAACTCAGAATGCTGCTAGAACTGGGGACAGTAAAGGCCAGGTTCATGAGGTTTAAGATGGGAAATACTCTATTGGGAATCTACAAGAGGTCATTCGTGTTATATTCTGGCAAAGAACTTGTCTGTATTTTGTCGATGTCCTAACACTTTGTGTGAGGCCAAGTCCTGAGCAAGCTGGCAAAGAAAATTAAAAGCAAGAGAATTCCATTTGTGATATAGGTATTGCTTGGTGCTTTTAAGTTTACCATGAGAGTTAAAAGTAAAAATCAGAGGAGAAAATTTGCAAGTTGAGCTGGGTATAATGATGCATACCTGTAAACTCAGCACACTCCAAAGCTAAGTTAAGAGGTTTGTAAGTTTGAGTATATTCTGGGAAAGTTGGTAAATTGTCAGGGCCTTGTCTCAAAAAAAGATGGTACAGATTTCCAATATTGAGTGTGATCATGATGTGTATATGCAATGTCCCAATAAAGATCAAAATGAATAAATAAATAAATAATAAAAAGGAAAGACTGGGGATCTAGCTTAGTGTGAGGGCCCTGGGTTTAATTCCCAGAAGCAGATGCACATATGTGTGTACGCAGACACCTTTGCAGTTTGTTCAGCAAGAAGCACTTATCAAGTTGGGGCCAGGAAAGGTGTGGTTGCTAAAGTCATTAGCACAGTTAAAAAAGAAGCCAGGACAGGGATGTAGCTTGTGGCACCGTGCCTCTCTTGCAGGCACAGGACCCGGTTCGGTCTGCGGTACCCCCTCGTGAACTTGGCCTTCACTGAAGACTCAAAGCCACTTGAGGTTTTGTGTTTCTGCTGGCCTTATGTTCCTCTTCGACTCTTGGCTGATTACTTTTCACAACTTAGGAAATTACTTATGTCTTTTAAAAAAGTAGTACAGAAGCGAGGGTTTCTTTGTATTTTTCTACTTATTTATTTATGACAAGAAAAATTACATATCTTTATGATACAAAAATGTTTTGATATACACAACTATCTTGGAATAATTAATTTCTATATCCACTACACAACTTTTTCTTCCTTAACCCTTGAATTGCTAAAGCATAGTAATTATTGCTTTCCTATTTCTATTCCTTTTTGTGTGTATGGTATATAGTATTGGGAAATGAAGCTTTCTTTTCTTTCTATATGCCCTGAAGTGCTCATGAATTGGCAGGTTCCTCAAAGGGAGATACAGAAGGAACACAGAACTTTCCATAATGTATATCCCTTATGTTTTCCCTCCTGGATGCACCAGGCCCAGCTGCCTTTGTTGCTCACTGATGCCTTCACTGAGGTGCATTTTGATATTTTAGCCAGCATTTATAACACTTCCTGCGAAAGTTGGCTTTGATATAATACACTTCGTGACAACTTAAAGTAGTCTGCAAAAATCCCACAGGTTATTGGTCAGCTTTCCTGTTTCTAGGAGGAAATAATACCTAACAACCAAGATGTACAGAAGGAAAGGTTTATTTTCCAGAAGGTTCAGTCCATGGTCAGTTGGTGCCAAAGCAGAAACAGGCCTGACGGAGGAATGGGTGGAAGCAGAGCACAAGGGAAGAGCACCAGGGAGGAGTATATCCTCTAACGCCACACCCCAGGGACCCTCCTCCAACGGGGCCTGTTCCTAACCATGCATTCAGCTGTGAATACCGCTAATTAACCCACTGATAAAGACAGAGGCCTCCAAGGTCCAGTCATCTCTCCTGGAGTCTCTTGGTCCAGTTAAACTGACAATTAAGGGTTTCATTCTGTAAGAATGTGCTCTGAGCATATGTTAAATTTAAAAGACATTATATTGAACAATATAGCCATAACTTTGGTTTTTTATAAACTAAATGGATATTATGCATATATGTAAAGTACAAAATTTAGATTTGACACACAAAGGGGTTGGATATCCCTAATCTAAAAATTTGAAATCTATGATACTCCAAAACCTAAATTTTTTGAACACTGAAATTATTCCACAAATGGAAAATTCCATATTTGACCTTAACAGGTTACAGTTAAAATGTAGACACTCGACAAACGTTATAGAAAATCACCCTAATGCTGTATGAAATATAAGTGAGTGCCTATTTAGTCTTACATCCCCATCATGAAGATGTATGCAAATATTTCCAAATCTGAAAACAATTGTGGCACCAAGCATTTTTTATGAGAAATAATTACTGTGTATGCACATATAACAGGAATACACCAGTGTGGCTGATTCTGGATGCTGGGATCATATTTAGTTTTTTAATAGTTTTCAGTATTTTTCCTTTTTTTTTTTTTTTTTTTACAATGCTGTAGCATTAAGAAAAGGTTTATTATTTTGTTAAATGATTTAGTGAAGTGTATTTAAGAGCCTAAGGGTAAAGTTAAGCTGGTAAACATTTTTCTTTTCAGAAAGCCTGGGGCCAGATGAGGTTTAGTTTGAACTGGGGTTGAAGAGGTTTTCTGGCTCCTGGGAGAGAGGTCAGCTTTCAGTATCTTATGCCCCTGGCACAGAAGCAGACTGTACATATGAGGAAAGCAGAGGGAGAACAAGGATTGTGTTGGCCTTTTCAGCAGTTCTGTACAAGCTTTGGGAGTCAGATGAAATAGAATCTTTTTTAATTGTTTTTTATTGACCTGTGCTGACACCTTGGCCTGTCCTGTCAGGGCACAAATGCTGGCATTGTTCTCCTGCCTGTACATACACTACCCCCCAGGGATGGGGCATAGAAATAGCTTGAGTAAATAGTTCTAGTTTAATCTATGTACTTTCCCCTTTTCTGAGTTAATGAAGGAAGATTTCTACAACGTACAAAGCACAGGAACTTCTTGGAACTACCCAAGGTGTCAAAGAACTGAACCTAGGAAAGTTATTCTCACTCTGAGGTATTTCCTCACTGATCATTTACTTCTTCTGGTAACCTCTGCTTCTGTAATTGTAAGTTAAACTCATATGACACCGTAGAATCACCCATCTCTCCTCCATACCTGACTTGACTTTCTCCTCGGTGACAGATGTGATATATCACAGCGTAGCACTGGTTCTCGCAGCCTGGTTTCAAATCGTCGCTCATTTACTTATCACAAAATAATTTTTTAGTTGCTGCGATGAGTGAGCTTCTGTTTGAGAGAGTGAAGAAGTATTACTACTGAGTGGTAGATAATGAATCAGACCTTTTAGGTAATGAACCAGACCTTTATGTGGCCCAGTGAGAAAGAGAATAAGAGGAATTTACATTTGATGAATGGTATACAACTTATGATTTCACACATTATAACATTTAATTCTTAGAACTTTGTGATGGCTCTTATTAGTTTTTTCATGAGGAGGTAACAGATGCAAGTTACTTTTAGAAGTTTTAATATCTGAGTCTTCTTACAGATCATGAACCAGAATTTCACCAACATTCCCTTAGTTCTAAAATTATTGGTGGAAGTAGAAGTCAATCCAGATATTATTTGCTTTCAGATAAAATAGGCCTTTATACTCTTTTTATGTGATAAATAGAAAGATCTAAAATAGAAATAATTGAATTGATTTTGATTTTGAAAAATCAAATTCATTCTAACATGATATGGATTTAGAGGAAAAAGTGTTAAGAGGTTTAACTTTTTTTTTTTTGCTTTTTGAGACAGGGTCTCACTTTGTAGTTCAGGCTGGCCCTGAGCTCACTATAGTGCCCAGGCAAGCCGCCGCGAACTCAGCAATCCTCCTGTCCCTGCCTCCCGAGTGCTGGGATGACAGACGTGAGCCACCACGTCCGGCATTGTGGTATGCGGTGTTGATTGTTGGTGGGCGTGTCTCCACACCCAACATTATATGTGGTTACCGGGGATCGAACTCAGGACCTTGCGCTTGTGAGGCAGGCGCCGGAACCACTGAGCTAACCCTCTGGCCCAAGAGATTTAACATTTAACCTTTCCCTCTAGTTGCCTTCCCTTTTTATCCGAATCAGAAGCTCTGGTTTCCAGTTCAGGGATCTTTATACCACACAGCTCTGTTGATAAGAATTCTTCATCTGAAGACTTGCCTTTTTAAAGGGTTTTCTTGCTTATAACCAGGTTTAGAACATGTGTGTTGCAATACATATAGATAGTAAAATGGTGACTAGAATGAAACGGATTAAAAGCCCTATCACTTTACATACTTTTGGGACAAGAGACGCTAAATCTTATTTTGCAGAATCCTTAATGCAACACAATTTTATTCCCTGCAGTCCTCAGGTTGCGTTTTGCATTTCTGGTCTTGCTCATCCTGTCTGTCTGCTACTTTGTATTCTAGGACCCCCATCTCCAGACTTTGTTCCCTTGCCCGTGATAACAATTGCTTTATTCTCTTTCTCTAAATAACTGTTTTCATTTTTTAGATTGCACATAGAATCAAGATCATCCGTTTTTTACTTTCGGCACCTGGCTTAGTGCACTTCAAACAGGTCCTTCAGGCGCATTCATATTGTGGCAAAGAGCAAGAACTCTTTCTCTTTTAAGGCTGAACAGACACTTTATTCATTTACTGCCAAACACCTAGATTGTTTCCATGTCCAAGTTGTTATACATAATGCTGCCATGAACGTGGAAGTACAGGCACCCTTAAGAGGTGGGAAACTTTCATCTCCTTTGAGTATAAACCCAGCGATGCGGTGCTGAGTCATGAGTAGCTCTATGTTTAATTTCATTAGTAACCTCCACACTGATTTTTATGATAATTGTTATATTCCAGCCAACAATGTATAATTGTTCCCTCTTCTCCACATCCTTGCCAACATTTTTTATTCCTTATCTTTTGCATAATACCCAGCTGAGCAGATGTGAAGGGACTGAAGAACTTTATTGACTGTGACAAGCAGCTCTACCTATTTTTGACAGTAACCTTAGGGAGGGATTACCATGAGAAGAATTTTGAATCTACTCTGAGGAAGCAAGGCTTGGTTGTCTCATTTTTACCAGTTTCAAATTGAGCAAAGTGTCACATTCTAACTAAATCTTTCCACCTTACATTGTGGATATCAATTATTTATGGATTCCAGTAATGTGAGAGAATATGTATTTATCTGTGCATTGTTAGTGGAACATCAGTAAGACACTGGGTTGTTTTATTTTTAATAAAAGAAGAAAATGCTACACTTAATTTAAGACTGGCGAAGTTTGGGGTATAGAGCTCCAATATGGTCATGTCCCTTTGGAGAAGATATTACACTTCAAGTTTTGTTTTCACCCAAAATTCAAAATCTAGAAATATTTTCTCCCCTGCAGGGCTGGGGTTTGAACTCATGGCCATGTAAGTAGTAGGCAAGTGCTCTATCACGGAGCAACATTTCCACCCAATCATTCATTTGCTTTCTGAGCTGCAGTGTGAGTTGCAAACTAACAAGGGTGTGCTTAATTTGCACTTAATTTGCTCTCAGGGGGAAATGTAGAGAGAAATTAACTTTCAATCTTGGTTGAAGCCACTAAATGATTGGTCTAAAAGAAATATTTAAGTAATTTTGATAAACACTGCTCCTTTGGGGAGGATAACACTTTCTGATCTTGAGTTGTTAAAATGAAAGAGAAAAAGTCTTAAGGATGAGAAGCAAGGAACAAAAAATAGCTTTTGGATGAAATTTGAGAGTAGATGGGAAATTGAGGAGTTGCAGGTTTTTCCCGAGCTTAGGGCCCCACCTATGACCAGACAGATGCTCGAGCTCAGAATGCATGCCACAGTATTTTGAAGGTGGACAGGGCAGTGCACAGGAGTGCATTTGCTTGTACATCTGTGATTCAGGAGAAGCCCACCCTTCCCTTTGGCTCTGCACACACATGTGTGAACTTCCATATGCAATGTCGATTCACTGCACATCATAAAGACCATTACATTCTCACTATGCTTCAGGCTCTGCATGAAGCTGTTTGTACATGTTTCTTATTTACTTTATTGTCTTCATAAGAAAAAGCCAAGAAATAAAAACTAAGGAAACAATAAATAAATGTGGAAATAAGGCCAAGCTCAGATACTGAGCAACAAAAGTCTGTGTGTGTATATGCACACACCACTTAAATATGTGTCTTTAGCACTTGGCCTGAGCACCGTTTTATCAGAGCTGGTGAGTCCATCTTGAATATGCATTGTTTTGTTTTGTTTTGTTTTTGTTTTTGAGTCAGGGTCTAGGCTGGTATCAGACTCGCCACGTAGCCCAGGCTGGTCTTGAACTTGCAGCCGTCATCCTGCAAAGTGCTGAGATTATGCGTGTGGCCCACTATGCACAGCTGGTGCTGTATGATCTAATGGGAGTGAGATGCAATGTCAAGGAAATGAGAATTTGACGGAAGGTAAAGTGACAAGGGAACCCTGGTGGTATCAGGGAGGACCGAGGTGATGAAAAGAAGAACTATGCTGTGTTGTGTGCATTTGTGGCATACTGTTGACATGTACCGATAAAATAAATAGTAACAAAGGAAGGCTTCACATATCGACGTCTAAGCAGGTCAGTGTAGTTACAGATAGAAAGAAACAGGAGGAGTGTAAACACTTGACCTTCTGGACACACTCTCGCTACATCAAAATCAGGCTAATTAAAAAGAATGCAATGATTCGATTTAAGGTATTTCTGTTTGTAACAGTAAAGGAACATAAATGTGTACATGGTGTATCAGAAAGCAGTGAGGAACTAAATGCATAGATACCTTACTGATATTTCAGGACCTTCCTTAGCGATTTTCCACTTATCTCCAGGAATAACACAGAGGCCTCAAAACAAATGTAGAAGCCAAAAGGAAAGTGTATGTTCACTGTATAGCAACTGTGGTAGCAGTGAAAGTGCCCAAAGACATGTCGTGTTGTGTGGCTTGTGCTCCTGAACTACCTGCATATTGAAATCACCTGTGACATCACAATCTGCCTCTTTTTTCCTCCACCAGTGACTGCTTTTTCTTTACTACCCCCGACCTCTCCCTCATTTTTTACCTTCCTTACTCCAAAGCCTTTAGTTCTCTTTGAGAAGGCACACTCTTTTCCTGTATGTCATCCGAAGTCCTGGCTTGGCTATTGCCCCTTGTCCATGGGTGACTCCCAGCAATCTCTCCACGCTACATCTGCCATCATGCACGATAAATTCAACACCCTGATGCTATGACTGCATTCTGTGTCTTGCTCTTGCTTCTTCCACTTGCCATTTTCTCTGTCCATGTGTAAGTCTCACTTCCTTGGCCCATGTTATCATCGCTGAAGTCCATTCAGTCTGTCCCACGCACCCCATCCTCTAACTATCACCTCTTCTTCCAGCAGTTACTCTACAATTGCCTTCACGTTAATATTCTCACCCCACTGGACTTGCCTGTGCAGTCACTTTTCCATTCTTCCCATCTGCCTCTGCTTTTCCTTCCTTTCTGCTTGTGCTTGCGTGGCCTCCCTTATCCAACATTATCATCATCATCATCATCCCTTATTCATCATCATCAACATCATCATCATCATCAACATCATCATCATCATCAACATCATCATCATCGTCGTCATCATCAACATCATCATCAACGTCATCATCATCGTCATCATCAACATCATCATCGTCGTCATCATCAACATCATCATCAACATCATCATCATCATCATCATTCCATGCTCACCTAGGGAAACTCCGACGTTTAAGCAGGTCTAAGCTAGATGTGTTATCCAGCGTCCCTCTTTCTTTGTGCCCATGGCTGGAGTGACTGAGCTGCTGAACACACTACCATGGTTTGTTTTCACGTGAAATGTATGGCCACAGACTTCGTAGGCAGCAAATCCCTCATTGGCCCATTCGGTGCGTTTCCATTTTCTGCAATGAAATCTCCACAGAGCACATGCTCCCCATCCATTCTCTCCCACACTTGTTCTGATTCCTTACTTTCTTCCTTTATTACTGAAAATGGAAAACTTTGAAACTATCTTTCTAATTTCAAGTATGAAAAGTCTTTGCATGTCTATATTTCTCCCTGATCCTCTGGGTAATCTTTGCATCTGGGCTCTGGAGCCTATCTCAGTGTACCTTCAAAGAGTCTTTGATCAGTGTTACCAGTTTTCTGTATATCCACCTGTCCTTCTGGATCATTCTTTCTGGCACATAACTGCTACCTGCCATATCGTGTAGCCCCCTATCCTTTTTTATCTGCAGTACCATTTTTCGTTAAGAGCTTTTCTGTAAAACTACTTAAAGTAGTTGACTAAACCATGAATCCCTATTCTTTATTTTCTATTTGTTCTTCAACTCATTTCCATCTTGATTTCTGCCCCCACCATTCCCCTGAGATTATATTTGGGAGTGGAAGGTATAGTTTACTGGTAGAACACTTGCTTCACAAATGCAAGGCCCTTGGTTCAACTCTCTGATCCACTAGGATTAATTAATCTGTTAATAAAAGGAAGCAGAAGTGTGCTTTGGGAAATATCCAGGGATTCTCGGGCTGCCATTCTGTCCCTATGTACCCACTGCTTCAGCAGTATTTTATACAGTTGATTGTTCACTTCTTTTTGAAGATTTTTCTCTCTTGGCTTTGAATCACTATACTCTCCTAATTTTCTCCTTACATTTTTGGCTTGCATTTTATGCTGACTCTATCTCCTGTGCTTGACCTCTAAATATTGAGTGTCGTTCTGTCAAGCCTGGCTCCTTATTCTCTCTCCTGTTGGTCTCCGTGCTTGAAAAGCCACCTTCACGCCTGAAATGCTTGGTGATTCTCAAACAGAAGTTGTGCTGTGTCCTTAACTTCTGCCCAAATCCCCAGACTCTTGCTGCTCACGTGACGCCAACATCTGGATGTTTAACACACCAAACGGAAACTGAATGTCTGCAGAGCGAATCCTTGACTCCACCTCCGCTAACTCAGACTTCCCCTCCCCCTACGGACTTTTCCCATCTCAGTAAATGTCACTTCCTCGATCCTACCTTTCCAGCCCTAAAACATAGAAGCAAGTCACAAAAAAAAAGAAAGAAATGGAATAATTTTTTTATGTCCCTCTTTTGGTTACCATTGTTTGCTTATGTACTTGGTGCTCCTCTCACCCATTTGTGTCACACATG
>PVIC010019034.1:0-28452 GCA_004025085.1 Thryonomys swinderianus
ATCTTGGGAACAGCCCAAATGCTTGTCAACTGATGAATGGATTTTTATATAATGACATACTACAGTGCCATAGGGATAAACTTGACACACGTACAGGTAAATGAATACATCTAGAATCCATAATCTTAAGTAAGATAGATCTAACACATTTGTGTAAATATCACATTGTTTTTCTGATGTGAGAAACTGAAAGTGTAAATAAGGACCAGAATGTACAACAGATAATGTGAAACAGGAAGAAAATGTTTAAATATGAAGGGGCACGGGATCAGGAGAGGCGCAAAGGAGGAAGGGAAATAAAATGAGAGCAGAAAGATAAAATGGGAACAAAGCTTTTGTAAGCAAGAAGAGGAGTGGAAGGGAGGGGAGAGGAATGGCAGAAAAAAAGAATCAAGATACAACACATACACATACCAATACCATAAATGAATGTGATGACCAATGTGTTTAAATTGTACCAATACATTTAACTAATGACAAAAATAATTTACATAGTATTTGTTAATTAAAATTTGAATTCATAATAGAGGTCTCCTTAAGTGGAGTTGTCCTTGAGTCTTAGCTTTAAAAACAAATCTTGCAATATCCTGTGACTTTAAAAAGTAATTTCAGCAGTTTACCATGGGAGAGAATTTACTTTGGCATCTCTAATAAATTATATATACAGCTTAGGATGCTTCGGAAGATTTACATGAGGAGTGCACTCAATAGGCATGCACAGAAAAATCTATTTTGATCTTTGGCTAATCTTCTGGTTTTATGTTAAAACCTTTCATTTAATTTTCTCATTAATATCTAAAGCTTGACCATGCGCAAAATGACACAGTATTAAGGGTGGCTTTTATGACATTTAAATTCAATTTCCCTTCTTTTACTCATTTATATTAAGGAAAAAATCAAATTAAGTTTAATGTTTAGGCATAAGTGAGACAGGAGACCAAAACCAAAGTGGTGGCCCTTGCTGTAAAAAGCCCCGTATTCTCTTAGTAAACTGCATTTTCTCTCCACTACTTTTAGAATGAGAGAAGTGAAAATTGCAAAAGAAATTATCATCATATTTGCCGAAGAGTGTTTTCAATTAACTACATTTGTCCCAGGTCCTCTTTTACACTGTCTTAAAACTCATTTCCTGAACTCAAAAAAATCTTTATCCATGTGAAGGTCATTAATTTTAATTAAATGGAAATTTTTTTATGCTCATGAGAAAATGAGGATTAGCCTCAATAACTTTCATTAAATAAATAGAATAAATTAAAGCTTGTAATACACCTCTAGATAGATCTAAAATGGTCTCACCAAAAACCTATTAGTTGACAAGAAAGGAGTGCAGTGACTCAGTGGATTATAATGCAAGTGGGAACCAGAATTACAGAAAGATGTTCACAAAGCTATTCTTTCAGTTGACTTATTTACATTATAAACTTACTGTAGGGGTACAAAGGTAACATCAAGTTTATCGTGTGGCTTAAAATAATTCACTTGCTATTATCACAACCTATGTCTGTGTAACTTTTGACAGTTGATCCGGTCTTTTGATATGTGTCGCCTGTTTATGAGTCACCTTTTAGAAATTCATATTAGTTATAAATGTCATAAATCACAATTCTTTCTCTACTACCAGACAGCTCTTTTTGTGTGTGTGTGTGATTATGGAGGACCACAAATATGATAGACAAACACTGCCATGGAGGGATAGCCCCATTCCTTTTGGAGTTCTGTTTTGCAATTGGAGTCTTAGTTGTCCAGACTGGCATTACAGTTGAGATCTTCTTCCCTCAGTTTCCTAAGTAGCTTGAATTACAGCCATAGGAAAATAACTTCAGTGTCTTCAAATCTCAGTGATCTTGCCATTAATGTGGAGACAATTATTCCAAATTGGCAGGAATATTGTGAAATATGAACTCTTCTACTTCATGAACAATGAGTATCTTTGCATATATTTGTTTTCAATTTCTTTTCTTTTCTTTTTTTAAATTTCCTTTCAGGCCATTCTTTTGTTGTCCTAGATACAAAAATAGTATTTACTTTAGAGGTATATGAGTTCTAGAACATATGATAGATTTTGTAAAATAGGAAATATTAAAAGGGAATGTGGTAGGGGAACATAATGAGGGGAAAGAATAAATATGATTCAGAAAGAAAAAGAAATAGCATGTATATAAGGGGTGGGGGGTTGTGGGTGAGTAGGGATATGGGTAAAAATGAGAATTCTGTCATATACTGGTACAAATTCCCCAGGTCCTCTTTTACACTGTCTTAAAACTCATTTCCTGAACTCAAAAAAATCTTTATCCATGTGAAGGTCATTAATTTTAATTAAATGTATATAAAATGTACCAGTTATAATATAATCAGAAGTCTGGTTCTTATGAACAGTCAAACAACAGAAGCAAAAACAACAAAAACTAACAAACTGGGAGGTAAATGTGCAGTGTAACCACTTCAGGGAGAAGCTTGGAGCTAAGCTTTACTTTTAGTGTTACCTCTGCACTGAGCTGGAATCCAGACCACTGTGAATGCCCCTGTGCCAGTCTCTGGCTGCCTCTGTCCCTGGGGATGATTGTGCATTAATTATTATAATTTCTAGTAATAGGCATTAAGTGAGTAGCTGCTCTGCTTGTTGAGAAACTAGACATATGGCCCAAACTCTTTCCTCCTCAGGGGAGAAGTTAGGAGGCGAATACTTTTCCCAATAGGTACAGTGCTGTGCTGGGGGAGATGGAGGGAGTAACACTCAGCTTTTCCTACCCATTTCTAAGTAGTAGTTTTCTCAGTTAAAGTGAACAGCAGTCTCTCGGCTAGTTTGTGAATTCCTCTCAGAGGCACTGGTGTGTGAGTTACTGTTTCTTTGGTGCATCTGCAAGTGCAGAGAAAGTCTTGGGCCTTCTATTCTGTCCCATTGCTGATCCTCCAGTTCTCTCAGAGTTCTTGGGGGTAAACACTTTTTGGAATTAGCAAGGAATTTCATGGGGTAAACAATTTAACAGCACAAAGTGTCCTACTTGGTTTGGACACAGGTACAGAAACTATTGAGCTCTGATCAAAGCACCATGAACACTTCCCAAGTGACATAAATGAAACTATGTTGAGTAGATGGACATTACAAATGACCCAGGCCTGGAATCAGACTGGTCCCTGCTCTTCTTGAGTGGCCTTATTTTCCAATCATGTGTGACCTCAAGTTCACAAAATTCACTATGACTCTGATGTGAATTGTATTTTTCACCAAAATTGTCCCCCATTCCTGTTACATCAATAAATAGTAGATTTATTTTTTTCCATTACAGTAAAACTTTAAAAATTATTGTGGCATACTACTTGCTACTAAATAATAAAAATGTAGCCACACAATTCAGTTTTCATTCTGGTGAAATTTTCACACAAAATTATTTGCATGTGTGCATTGACATTTTAAAATATTTTTAAAAATCAAGATAAGTGACATATATTTTGGAGCATTAATTTACTGTCTCTTTTATTGTTTTAGTAATGCCAAAAATGAACATATTTAATCTATTTTGTGGAAATAGTCTACCATCACCCAGCATCTTGTGTATAAACCAATAATTGTTCCTTATATCACTGATGTGGAGCTATAAATAGTTTCTCTGTTGGTGAGAAGTAGAAATTATATGCTATCTTATTTAAATGACAGAGAATTACATTCTAGGTGAATAATTTTAAAACATGAAAATCTCAACGTTCCATTAGAGATTTTCATAATTTTAGCATCTATTTCTGAAAGGCAAGAAGGAAACTACTGTTGTCTGTGTTGTTTATCACACTATGGATAATTTTTATTTTGTTCCATTCTTCTGGGAGTGCTCTTAACTCACAGACTCAGGAGAACAAATGCCCTATTGATCCATCATGTATTTGCTTAATGTCAGAGCCAGCATGTGTGGTGACCTCCTGGTTTGTGAAGAATTTTTTCATAATGCATAAATGCATATTCTTTTGCTCATACTTGTTTTGTGTATTCCATCTTTGCTTTTATAACCACAGCATTTTCTTATGAACTTATGGATGCTAATAGTAATTATTCTACTGAACCCTATATGCATGTTCACTCATTTGGTCCTCATGTAATCCCTATAGAAAAGTAAGATTACCAACTTTATTTCATAGATGAAGAAAATAAGACCAAAATATGTTAAATAAGTAGTGAGGGTTAGCTAAGAGTGGTATGATTTTAATTTATATCTTGGCTACCTGGCTTTAGAAACTGCATACATTAAGTATCAGAGAAAGCTATATCAGACAAAACTACATTGAGAAACTGATATTTAAACAAAAACAGACTTCTGAAAGAAGTATATGTAGATATTTTAAGAAATTCCATGCTGAGAATCATAGATCTAGCGTTAGTCTTCAGCAGGATGAAACACAGTTTTCCAGCACCATTTATTAAAGTGGCCATCTTTCCTTCCCTGAGGGTATTTGGCTTCTTATCAAAGATGAGGTAGTTTAGCATGTCTGGAGTTGTTTCTGCATCTTTAGTCTGTTCCACTTATTCTTGGGTTTGTTTCTTTGCCAGCACCATACTGTCCTTATCACAGTGGCTGTGTAGTATAGCTTCAAGTTGGGGACTGTGATACCCATTGCCATGTCCTTCTTGCCTAGAATTGCTTTTGCTAATCAATGGTGACATATGTGAACCTATGTTTATATCAGCACAGTTTGTAATAGCTAAATCTTGGAAACAGCCCAAAGGCCCATAAACTGGAGCCTGGGTAAATATGTATTGTTATTTCATAAAATGGAGTATTATTCCACCATAAAAAAGATAGATATTTCTACTTAACTGACATACTCAGAAGTGAAATAAATAGGGCACAGATTTGTAAATATCATATTTTCTGTAGTATGAGAAACTGAAGGTATAAATGAGGTCAAGAATGTTTGTGGTCTCCCGAACTATAATTTTTATCAGTGTGGAATTCCTCCTGAGGACTACTGCTCAGGGAAAAATTTGCACTCCTTTATCTTGGTAGATCCAGAATCTTTGACTACTTGTTTTTATGTCCTGAGCCCATGTCTCATCTGGTTCATCTGGAACTAATATACATTTCTTGGGAATTACTTATCCCCACAAGCATAGGAGAATTCTAGGAAAGAAAATCCTTCAACTAGAATAATCTTAGCATTAAGAGATTTTATGGATCATTTAGGATGTACTGTGCAATAAAACTTCCCACAGTAATGATCCTGTCCTCTATCAGCATTGTCCTGTACAGTAGCAGCCACTAGGCATATATGGTCACTAAGAAATTGTTTAATATAATCTTGAGTACTTTGGTTTTAATTTAAATAGTCACATGGGGTTAATGCTCACTGTATTGGATTGTACAGATTTAAGGCAAAGGTTTTGACTCTGGACCCACAGTCCTTTTAGTGTCCATGATGATCCTAAAGATGCATAAATCACAACGAAAAACTGAATATATAAAATAGCACTACTTGCCTTTCCACAATGCACAGCTATCAAGAAACAAGTATTAAATGAGGGTGTATGTCTCTACAGGCATAAAATAGAAACACACAAATGAGGCTGGGAGATGAAATAAAAATAAAGTAGAATAAAAATCAGAAGATGGTACTGCACAGACTAAAAGTGACAGTATACTAAAAATTAAGTGTAACGGTTCAATTATTTGTACCTCAGGTATTAAAAGAAAAGAATTATTTATATGGTGGCTTTCTTCTAGGTTTGTCTTTGATTTAGTCAAATTCTCAAAAAAGCCCAAGAGTTTCAAGAATCACTAACCTAAATTTATTCTCTAAACTCAGGACAGAATGAGGTAAGAGGTGAGGATTAGATTAATAATAGAAGATGTCACATAATTAGAATTGGCAATTGGCTGATTAACCAAAAAGGTAAAGTTTTGTCATCAAGTATGACAAGTTAAGTAATACTCATATTCTTCTGAATTGTTTTTCTCTCTTAAATCAAAACCACACTAATTTTTAAAATTCAGTTTGTTTTTCCAAATGGAGGAAGAACATAATGATACAGCCAAGCAAACTGTATAAAATCCCTCAAGATTTTCAAAATGTTTCCAAATTCTTGGTTATGTGGCCTACATCTAATTCCTTAGCAGTGGTTTTCTAATTTAAATGTAAGGTGTCTTTCCAAAATAGGAAACTAGCATGCATAAAAACATCTAGTACAATGGTCTCCAAAAGACATCAGTGATCCAATCTTTCAAACTGTGAATGTATTACTTTAAATAGCAAAAGGACTTTGCAGCTTTGATTAAGTGAAGGTCCTTGACATGGAAAGATGTTGGCAGATTAATGAGTCTACTCAGGGTAACCACAAGGGTCCTCATGAAAGGCAGAAGTAGAAAGTCAGAGAGCAATTTGAAGATGCAATGATGGTGGCTCTAAAGTAGAAAAAGAGATCCAGCCCAAAGCAAAGGAGCACACTGATCTCTAGGAGCTGAGCCAGGCAAGGAACAATCTCCCTTAGAACTTCCAAGAAGAATGCAGTCCTGCCATCACCTTGATTGTAGTGCAGTGAATCCTATTTCAGACTACAGAGGTCCAATATGATAATAAATTCGCATTGTTTTAGGTTTCTAAGTTTGTACTGACTTGTTAAAGGAGCAATGGGAAAAGAACACACCAATGTACATAATTGTTAATTAAATGAAATGACTATAAATACAGTGGGCATTAATTTTGGGGAATTGAAACAAATGACTCTTGGGAAAAGCAGAACTCTGATTTTTAGACCCAAAGACTGCAGTGAATAAGTAAGGTGTACTAGCAATGATTATTACAGATGTCCCAAATCAGAATGTTTTGTAGGAAAATGGAAAGTGTTCACTGATCCAATCAATTCTTTATCCAGAGTATTTTAATAGCTATTTTCTTGAGTTGTCACAGTATACCAGATATGTCATGTCTAGTACACTAGACATGACATGATCATTTATAGAATTCTGCTCATTGATATCATTATCAATTTCATTTTATCAATGAAAAAAATTAAATTTAGAGTGTTTAATGAGTTGTCTCATCACATAGCTAATAAATGAGAGACACTGGCCAACATCTGAAGTGTGATCCAGAAGTTTTTGTATTTCTCAGAAGTGAACTACTTCTCATTTTACAGATGAGAAACTACAAGTAGTCTAACCTACAGTAGCTCTGTCACTGTAGCAATTAAGATCACAGCAAGAAACAGAATAATCACAGTAGAGAATTTAAAGGGTACTTAGCAAAGGTCTTTCTACAACATGTATTTCTATATATACCTAGAAAACATAAAGCGAATTTACCCCTGTAAAGAGAAAAAATGAAACTGTATGACAGTGACATACACTGGATACAAACTATGTAGTTTGTCATGAGAAAATTTAAGCCAAAAGACCTAGAGACATTTACCTCCTACATGCTTATCTTTACAGGGCATCGTTATGCAACTAGTCTTAAGCTCCTCTTGAAATAACTGTTAAAGAATTGTATTCAGCTATTTAGTAGCTGTCTGCTCCTGAACAACTCAGTATCCCACTGTGAGCCTTTCATTCCTCATCTTTAAACACTGCCACATCTTCCCAGGGTTGCTTTCAAGGATTAAATGAGATAAGAAGTGGATGCAAAGTGCTTAATAAAGTAAAATGTTCTCTACAGATGAGAGGAATTATAGTTATTTGTGAAATAATTGAACTGGGTGACCAGAATGACCAGCAGCCCTATGAAGGTAAGGTGGTCTTACTCAAGGATCCCTCAGAAACAGCTATTTTTACCTCATGAGAGAAATGCTAGCTTTTGTTTAAAACCTTGGTGATATTACTGGCTTGTCACCCAAGATCTCCCATTGATGCCTCTGATACCTTGGAACACAAATCAGATTGCATCTGAAGTAAAGCAGGATGACAACTACATAAAGCATTTTTTTCTAGTTCCAGAGATTGAACTCATGGCCATGTGCTTGTGACCAGACACAATGCCCCTGAGCTAAATCCACAGCCCTGAAGACAAATATCAATGGACATGAAAAACCAAAATATGCTAATACAGTAGTCGTAGGGGACCTCAATACTCCACTATCACAAATAAATCAACTAGACAAAGAATCAACAATGAAATAGAACTGAACCAAATTTTTGAATAAAGGGACTTAATAGATATCTCCAGAGTGTTCTACCCCACATAAGCAGAACACATATTCTTCTCAATTGTTCACAAATCAGTCTCCAAACAGATCACATGCTTCTGCACAGAATATGTTTAAGTAAATGCAAAGGAATTGCAGCCTACCCCTTCTCAGACAATAGTGCAATGAAATCAGAGATGTATAGCAAAAAAGCCACAAGGACTTCACAAGTACATAAAAACTGAATAAGATCCTCTTGAAAAATTGGTCACAAAAGAAATTAAAGAATAAATTAGAAAGTTTCTACAATTAAGTGATAATGCCAGTAAAACACACAGGAATTTATGAGACACACTGAAAGCAATTATATGAAGGAAATTCATAGCAGTAAGTGTCCATACTATGAAAAAAGAGTGAACTCAAATAAAAAACTAAATGCTGAACCTAAAGCTCATAGAAAAAGAAGAGCAAGGAAAGCCAAAGCTGGAATAAGGGACAAAATTATAAGGATCAAAGCATAAATCAATGCAATGGAAACAAAAAAAAATCAATGAATTGAAGAATTCATTCATTGAAAGAATAAATAAAATGAACAAACCTTTAGGCATTCTTATCAAAAAGGGAAAGAAAAGGCTCAAGCCATACAATTAGGCATGAAAAGGCTGAAATCACAACAGATGGAACTGAAATACAGATATAGTCAATAACTACTTTGAGTACATGTACTTCAATAAGATGGTAAACACAGAAAAAAATGGACAGATTCTTAGACACATATGAATTCAGTCAAAGTTGAATGAAGATACAGGAATGCTAAACACCCCAATACCAATCAGTGAAATTGAAAACATAATTAAGAACTTACCAACAAAGAAAAGTCCAGGTCCTAATGTCTTCATTACAGAATTCTACAAGAAAATTATGCAAAAGCTAATGCCAAACTCTTCAACTCTGTAATGAAAATCAAAGCGAAGCAGTACTCCCAAATCCATTCTTGGAAGTAAACATTGCATTGATTCCAAAGGCAAAAAAATACCCAACCAAAAAAGACAACTACAGGACAATCTTCTTAATGAACACAAATGCAAAAATATTCAGTAAGATACTAGAAGGCCATCAGATCCAGACCAGAAGCTCCTAGAACCTCCATTTCCCCTGGGCAAGTCCAGGTAAGTACTGTGGAGGTAGGTGAGTGACTTCTACTGCCTACTAGCAGCCTGCCCACCTTTATATCCAGACCAGAAGCCCAGGGGACCTCCACCCCCATGGGCAAGTCTGGGTAAGCATCGCAGAGGTTGCACAGCGACTTCTGCTGCCTGCTAGTAACCTGCCTGCCATCAGATCCAGACCAGAAGCTCATTAGGCCTCCATGCATGTTTGAGTGAGCCTGGGTGAGCTCCATAGAAGCTGGGCAGTGACTTCCACCACCATCTAGAAGCCTTCATGTCATTCCATCCAGACCAGAAGACCAGGGGACCTCCTTTCCACTGCTGTGAGTCTAGGTAAGTGCTGTGGAGATTGCCCAGTGATTTCCACTGCCAGATTGCAGTCTGCCTGTCATAGGTTCTAGACAAGAAGCCCACAGGCCCTCCATTCCTATTTGGGTGAGTCTGGGTAAGCACTGCTTAGACGTACAATAATGTATGGTGCTGGCCAGCAAAATAGAAATGAGAAAAAGTTCAGGAACCAGACACAAAGACCATAACCACAGGGGAATTCATGTAAAAAGGAATGGAGCAAAATGAAGCTCAATCACCAGTACTCTCTGAACTGGTAACAAAAGTAGGTCTACTAAAATGGAAATCAGAATTGATCTCTGAGATGAAAACAGAGATGTCATCAGATGAAAGACTTGATTAAAGAAGTGATTAGGAACCCCATAGACTTTGAGATAACAAAAGCAATGGAACAATTTAAACAGCTTCAAACAGAGTTCCAGGTGATCAAAAACAAGAATAAAAGTTTGCAAAATAGGATGAATGAAGCTTAGGGCCAAATTTCAGATTTAGTGGACAGGATCACAGCTAGTGAACAGGAAAGGAATAACTTAAAGAAAATGCCATGGGACCATGAAAAATCAATCCAACAGCTCCTAGATGACTCAAAGAAGAATAACATAAGACTGCTTGGAGTCACTGAAGAAGCAGGAGAGAGTGCAAAAGACATAGGACTCCAAAAGGCTGTGATATTAAAAAGAAATCTACACCTAGGCATAATATTATCAAGGTTCCAGATATCCAACAAAAGAACAAAGAGTGAAAGCAGCTAAAGAAAAGCAAAGAGAACACATACAAATTGAAACCCATTAGGATCACAGCAGACATTTCAATTCAAGGACAACCTGGAGTGAAGTGTTTCAAGCATTGCAGGAAAATAACCTCCAACCTAGATGGATATATCCTGCAAAACTGCCTTTCAAAATTCAGGGAGAAATAAAACACTTCCATGACAAAGAACAGCTGAAGAATTTCTCATTTATAAAATCTGCACTATAAAACATTCCAAAGAATATCTTAGAAAAAACAATGAAGGTCACAAATTCATGAGACCCAGCAGAGTGAACACATTGGGCAAGACAAGAAACTGAATGGAAAAGGGAAAAAACCAAAGAACAAAAGAGCCAAGAACAGGAAAACATCCTGACAGGTATAAATCAGACCATATCAGTCATAACCATTAATGTCAGTGGCCTCAATTCCAATTAAAAACATAGACTGGTAGAATGGATTAAGAAACAAGATCCTACAATATGCTGCATATAAGAAGCACACCTAATTCAGAAAGAAAGCCGTAGACTGAAAGTAAAAGAATGGAATACAATTCTCCATGCAACAGGAAACTGCGAACAAACAGGAGTGCACTTCCACTGCCTGCAAGCAGCCTGCCTGCCACTGGACCCAGGCCAGCTGCCCCGTGGGACATCTATCCACCCCAGATGATTCTAGCCTACCCACCATTGGACTCAGGCCAAAAGCCCTGTGGGAGCTCCATTCCTGTTTGCATGAGTCTGGGTAAGCACCACTTAGGTTGTGCAGTGATTTACAGTGTTTGCCAGCACAACAGATATGAGAAAAATTTTAAAAACCCAGGCACAAAGATCACCACCTCAGGGGAATTCAGAGAAAAGGGAAATGGAGCAGAATGAAGCTCAATCTCCAGAACTCTCTGAACTGGCAACAAAAACAGATCTACTAAAATGGAAATCAGAACTGATCTTTGAGATGAAAACAGAGATGCTGTCCACAGTGAAGGAGTTCATTAAAGAAGAGATCAGGAACATCATGGAAGCTCAGATAACAAAAGCAATGGCACATTATAAAGAGCTTCAAGCAGAGGTCCAGGTAATAAAAAATGAGAATGAAAGTTTGCAAAGAAGAATGAAGCTGAAAACTGAATTTCAGACTTAGCATATAGGCTCACAGCCAATGAACAGGGAAGGAATAACATAGGGAAAAATGGCAAGAGACCATGAGAAATCAGTCCAATAGCTCCTAGATGAATCAAAGAAGAATAACATTAAGGCTGATCAGAGTCAGTGAAGAAGCAGGAGACAGAGCAAAAGACATAAAAAAAAAAACTTTTTACAGATATAATGGCAGAAAACTTCACAGGAAAAGGAAAAGAATTAGACAGATAAAAGAGGCATGTAGGACTCCAAAAGCCTGTGATATTAAAAAATCTACACCCAGTGATATCATTACCAAGGTTCCAGATATCCAACAAAAGAACAAAATAATGAAAACAACTAGGGAAAAGAAAAAACAAAACACATACAAAGGGGGAAGCCCATCAGGATCACAGCAGACTTTCAATGCAAATGTTCAATGCAAGGAGATCCTAATGTTTCAAGCATTGCAGGAAAACAACTTCCAACCTAGACTGATGTATCCTGAAAAACTATCTTTCAAAATAATGGAGAAATAAGATACTTTCATGACAAAGAACACCTGAAGAACTTCTTAATTACAAAACCTGCACTCCAAAACATTTTAAAGAATATCTTGGAGAAAAACAATGAAGGTCACAAACTCATGAGACCTAGCAGAGTGAATTTAGTGAGCAAGACATGAAACTGAGTGAAAAGGGGAAAAACAAAGAATAAAAGAGCCAAGAATAGGATAACAGCATGACAGGTATAAATCAGGCCATATCAGTCATAAGCATTAATGTTAATGGCTTCAATGGGCCAATTAAAAGACACAGACTGGCAGAATCAATTAAGAAACAAAATCCCGCAATATGTTGCATATAAGAAACACACCTAATTCAGAAAGAAAGCCACGGACTGAGTGTAAAAGGATGGAATACAATTCTCTATGCAACCGGAAACTACAAAAAAGCAGGAGTGGATTCCTAGCTCAGAGGACTGAGGACTGCGGATTGCCCCCGCTCCACTCTGGAGCCGCGCGGAGAGGACTCAGGTACAGACCACAGGCGCCATTACCAGCACCGGAGGACTGAGGCCTGCCAGCTGGCCCCCACTCCACCCCAGAGCTGCACTGTGAGGACCCAGGCCTGAGAGGAGCTGGAGCGATTTCCTGTGACACTCCACACCGGAGCCTCGCTGAGAGACCAGGCAAGATAAAAAAGAAGGGAATCTAGCTTCTGTTTTGCCTTCTACTCCTAGATCTTTCTATTCACCTCTTGTCCCCAAACCCTCTCCTATCTTCCTGTCAGAAGCAATACCCAGAAGTAAAAGACTCTTAGGCTGCCCTATTTCTTCTCCTGTACTATTATAAGAAGGTGTGCAAAGTTTCCAGTGGTTTTAAAGCATACAGTTGGTACTGTTTTATATATGCCCTTTCATCCTCTGTTACCTGCTGGCATTTATGAGGTTCTCAAGTCTAAGTGATCTTCATAAATCTCCTAACTCTATTTCATTCTCCTCCTGTCTCCCTATCTCCCTGATTCCCGAGTGACCTTTTCTCCACAAAGGTTTCTAGGAGTACATTTATAATCTACATGCTGTATACACATTGCTGATCAATTCTAAATTTTGGCACATGGACATTGAGGTGATTCATGAGCTCAAAGTCTTCAGAAGAGAATTTAACAAAAATTTTCATTTTATTTACTGTGTTTAATTCTGATGTTGGCACTGATTGTATTATGGTAACAAACATGATGTGATTGTTCTGTTCAAATACCTCCCATGATGCGTCAGAACTGAGAACTCTCAAGCGTGATTACAGATTCAAAGAGGACACCCCAGGAAGGTGCCACTTCCAAAGGGTCCCAGATAATAGAAAGAAAGAGTCCTGCAACAAACATTGCCCTGTCATCAGGCAAAGAGTTAAACAAATAGCATTAGTAACAACAAGAGAGTAGAAATGAGAAAATATACAAAAAAAAAAAAAAAAAAAAAAAAAAAAAAAAAAAAAAAAAAAAAAAAAAAAAAAAAAAAAAAAAAAAAAAAAAAAAAAAAAAAAAAAAAAACAGACACAAAGATCACCACCACAGGGAAATTCAGAGAAAAGAGAAACAGGGCAAGCTGAAACTCAAGCACCAGGACTCTTGGAGATGGTAACTAAAGCAGATCTAGTAAAATGGAAATCAGAACTCATCTCTGAGATCAAAACAGGAATACTGTCTACAGTGAAAGACATCATTAAAGAAGAGATCAGTGAGATGATAGAATCCAAGATAGCAGAAGCAATGGAACCTTTCAAACAGCTTCAAGCAGAGCTCCAGGTGATGATGAAGGAGAACAAAAGCTTGTGAAGTAGGATGAATGAAGCAGAGAACTGAATCTCAGACCTAGAGGACAGCATAGCAGCCAATGAGTAGGAAAGATATAATCTATGGGAAAGGGCAAGGGACCATGAGAAATCAATCCAACAGCTTCTAGATAACTCAAAGTAAAATAATTTAAGACAGATTGGAGTCACTGGGGAAGCAGGAGACAGTGTAAAAGACATAAAAAAAAAAAAACTATTGTCAGAGATAACAACAGAAAACTTCACAGGAAAAGAAATGGACATACAGATAAATGAGGCCTATAGGACTCCAAAAGGTCGTGACATAAAAATATCTATACCTAGGCATATAATTATCAAGGTTCCAGAAACACAACAAAAGAATGAAATACTGAAAGCAGATCAGCCTCCCCAAGTTTAAAGATCCAATTCAAACATGGGCATCTGAAATGAACAGACTCTTCTCAGAGGCAGAAGTCAAAGCAGCTAAGAAGCATATGAAAAAATGTTCAACATCACTGGTCATTCGAGAGATGCAAATGAAAACAACACTGAGTTTTCATCTCACTCCATAAAGAATCACTGCTATTATAAAATCAACCAACAGTAAATGTTGGCAAGGCTGTGGGGAGAAAGGAACCCTTCTCCAATCTTGGTGGAATTGCAGACTTGTGTGACCATTGTGGAGATCTGTGTGGAGATTTCTCAGAAAATGTGGACTAGGGGTCCCATTTGACCCTGCTATCCCCCTGCTAGGAATATACCCAAAGGAATTTTTAAAAATCACATTGGAAAGACAGATGTACACCCTTGTTCACAAAAGCTCCATTTGTGATAGCTCGATCTTGGAAACAACCCAAATGCCCATTAACTGGACACTGGATAAAGATGTGGGTTTTTTAAAATAAAATGGAGTATTACTCTGCCATAAAGAATGACAAGATTCATTCATTTATGTGCAAATGGATACACCTGGAGGACACACTAATAAGTGAAATAAATAGATCATAGATAGGCAAATACCAGATCTTCTCTTTGATATGAGCACCTGGAGATGCACATGAACTTTAGGAAGTATGACAGTTTTTGTAGAATGGGAAATTTCCAAAGGAAATTTGGTGTGGGAATGTAATGAGGGAAAGGAATAAATGTGATTCTGAAAGAAAATAAAAGAGCATGTATATAGGGGGTGGGGAGGTGTGGGTAGGTAGGGATATGGGTAAAAATGAGAATTAACTTATGTCATATATTGCTACAAATTCCCCAATGTTATGTGTGATTGTGAGATGTATATAAAATGTACCAGTAAAGAATTCAATTTTTTTAAAAAAGCAGGAAAATTGTACCAATAAAGAATTTTTTAAAAAGCAGAAGTGTCTACCCTATTTGCAGGCAAAATAGATTTCAAGCCAAAATTGATTAAGAGAGACAAAGACATACTACATCCTTGTACAGGGAACATATCAAGAGAGATGACATGATGTTCATTTCTATTTATGCACCAATTTCTAACAGACCAAACCATATAAAAAATTAACAGATATGAAAACCCTGATAAGCACTAATATAATAGTAGTTGAGGACTACAATACCCCTTTGTCACAACTAGACAGATGAACTGCACAAAAAATGAATAATGAAATACTTGAACTGAAACAAACCTTTGAACAAATGGACTTAATAGATGCCTACAGAGTATTTCATCTGACAATATCAGAATACACATTCTTCTCAGTTGCCCATGGGTCATTCTCCAAAATAGACCACATACTATTTCATAGAACATGTTTAAGTAAGTGCAAAGGAATTGAAATTATCTGTTGTATACTGGCAGACCATAATGCTTTGAAATTGGAGCTGAATAGCAAAAGAAATCCCAAGATGGTCACAATACATGGAAACTGAATAATACTCTGCTGACCAACCAATGGATCACAGAAGAAATCAGGAAAGAAATTGAACAGTTTTTACAGTTAAATGATAATCCCAGTACAACTTACAGGAATTTATGGGATACAATGAAAGCAGTTCTATGAGGGAGATTCACTGCACTGAACACCTACACCAGGAAAAAAGAACAAGCTCAAACAAAGGACCTAATGCTGAACCTTAAGCTACTAGAAAAAGAAAAGCAAGACAAACCCAAAGCTCATACTATGGAGGAAATTATAAGGATCAGGGCAAAAATTAATTCAGTGGAGACTAAGAGAACGATACAAAAAAAATCAATGAATATAAGAATTGGTACTTCAAAAAGATAAACAAAAATGATAGAGCACTAGCCAATCATATCAAAAAAAGGAAGAAAAAGGCTCAAACTTAGGAATTAAATAGGGGAAATCACCACTGATCCAGTGGAATTCCAGTGGTTAATGTGTTTTGAAAATTTGTACTCCATTAAGATGGAAAATGTTGAAGAAATGGATAGATTCCTAGACACATATGAACTTCCAAAGCTGAAGAAGAGGATATTAAAATATTAAACATCCCAACATCAATCTGCAAAACTGAAAATGTAACAAAAAATCTACCAACAAATAAAAGTCCTGGTTCTGACGGCTTCACTGCCAAATTCTACCAAACTTTTAGAGTGAATGTCACTAATTCTCAAACTCTGTAATGAAATTGAAAGGTAAATGGTTCTAGAATCTATGATAGATTTTGTAAAATAGGAAATATTCAAAGGGAATGTGATACGGGAAAGTAATGAGAGGAAGGAATAAATATGATTAGGAAAGAAAAAGAAAGAACATGTATATGGGGGTGGGGGTTGTGGGTTGGTAGGGGTATGGGTAAAAATGAGAATTAACTTGTGTCCTATACTGGTACAAATTCGCCAATGTTGAGTGTGATTGTGAGCTATATATAAAATGTATCAATAAAAGATTCAATTAAAGAAAAAGAAATTGAAAGGAAAGCAGTACTCTCAAATTCATTCTTTGAAGAAGCCATTACCTTGATTCCAAAGGAGAAAAAGACCCTTCCCAAAAAGAGAACTATAGGACAATCACCCTAATGAACACTGAGGAGGAAAAAACCCTCAAGAAGATACTGACAAAGGGAATACAGAGAATTATCAAGAAGATCATACACCCTGATCATGTCGGACTCATCCCAGGGATGCAAGGATGGGTCAACATTCATAAATCAATAAACATAATTCACTGTATCAACAGACATAAGGACAAAAACCATATGGCCATCTCAACAGATGCAGAAAAGTGTTCAACAAACCCCAACATCCACTTATGATCAAAATCCTACAGAAAATTTGAATAGATGGACTTTATCTCAACCTAATAAAAGCTATTTATGAGTAACCAACAGGCAGCATCATACTAAATGGTCAAAAACTGAAACCTTTCTTTCACACTAAGATTAGGAACAAGACAAGGATATCCACTATCACTGCTCCTATTCAATATAGTGCTAGACATATTAGCCACAGCAATTAGACAAGAGAAAGAAATAAAAGGAATAAGGAAAGGAAGTTAAACTATCATTATTTGCTGATGACATGACATTCTATCTAGAAGTTCCTAAAAACTCCACCAAACAATTGCTAGACTTAATCACCAAAGTTGGTAGCATAGCTGGATCAATTCTCAAAAATCAATAGCATTTTTATACACAAGTAACAGACTTACTGAGAAAGAAATTAGAGAGTCAGTTCCTTTCAGAATAATACCCCCAAAAATGAAATATCCAGGAATCAATCTAACAAAGGAGGTGAAAGACCTCTACTCCAAAAACTACAACACTCTGAAAAAGGAGATTAGAGGATATCAGAAAATGGAATGGCATCCCTTATTTGGGTAGGAAAGAAGCAACAGCTTCAAAATGGCTATACTCCCACAACTACTATATATAGATTTGATGCAATCTCGATTGAAATCCCTACAGCATATTTCACAGATCTTGGGATAATGTAAAAATTCATCTGGAACCACAAGAGACCTAGAATATCAAAAGCAATTCTAGGAAACAAGGACATAGCAGGAAGTATCACTATCTCCAATTTGAAACGATACTACAAGCCACTGTCATAAAAATGGCATGGTACTGGCAAAGAAAAAGACCTGTAGATCAGTGGAATAGATTAGAAGATCCAGAAACAACTCCAGACTCACTGAGCCACCTCATCTTTGACAAAGGAGCCAAACATCCTTAATGGAGGAAAAAACAGCCTCTTTAACAAATAGCTGGAAAAACTGGGCTTTAACCTGCCAAAGACTAAAGCGAGATTTATCTCTTTCACTATGTACTAAACTAAGATCAAGGTGGATTAGAGACATTAAAACAAAAACACTAACCCTGCTGCAAAACAGGTAGAATTCTTGGAAACAATGGCTTGGGAAAAGACTTTATGAACAAAACCTCTATAGCATGACAAGTAGCCGAAGGAATCAACAAATGGGATCTCATCCTATTAAAAACTTCTGCACAGCAAAAGAAACCAATGGCAGAGTGAAAAGACAACCAACTATATGGGAAAATATCTTTACCAGGTATTTCTCAGACAAAGGGCTACTATCTAGAATATATAAAGAGTTTTAAAAAATTAGCCCACCCCAATTTAAAGACCCAATTAAAACTGGGTATCTGAAATGAACAGACACATTTCAAAAGAAGAAGTAAAAGCAGCTAAGATGTATATGAAGAAATGCTCAACATCACTGATCATTCAAGAGATGCAGATGAGAACAACTACACTACCAAGCCACAATTCTCAATTTGGAACTATACTACAAATAACATGATATTGGCAAAGAAGCAAACCCAAGGATCAATGAAACAGATTAGAAAATGTAAAAACAGCTCTAAACATGCTAAGCCACCTCATCTTTGACAAAGGATGGAGGAAAGATAGGCTTTTTAATAAATGGTGCTGGTAAAACTGGGTTTCATCCTGCCAAAGACCGAAATTGGACCTGTATTTTCATCATGCACAAAACTAAACTCAGTGTTGATTAGACATCTAAATATCAAAACAGAAACACTAAAACCACTGGAAGATAGGTTAGGTAGAATACTGGAAGACATTGGGGTAGGAAGGATTTTATGAACAAAACTTCAGTAGCATAGGAACTAGCACATAGAATTAACAAGTGGGATCTCATCTTTTTAAAAAGCTTCCGTACAGCAAGAGAAAACACCAACAGAGCAAAAAAGGCAGCCCACGATGTGTGTGAAAATTTTTTACCATCTATTGTCCTCAGACAAGGAATACTACCTAGAATATATAAAGAACTTTAAAACTCAGACTCTCCAAAATTTAAGAACCCAATTCAGAGCTGGGGATTAGCTCAGTGGTTCTGGTGTCTGCCTGGCAAAAGCAAGGTCCCAAGTTTGATCCCTGATACCACACACCACAATGCTGGGCGTGGTGGTTCACACCTGTAATCCTAGCACTCAGGAAGCAGAGGCAGGAGGATTGCTGAGAGTTTGAGGCCAGCCTTGGCTACATAATGAGTTCAGGGCCAGCCTGGACTACAAAGACAGACCCTGTTAAAAAAAAAAAAACTGGGCCGGGGATATAGCTCAAGTGGTACCATGCCAACCTTGGACACATAAGGGCCTGAGTTTGATCCCCAGTACCGCAAAAAAAAAAAAAAAAAAAAAAAAGAATTAAGATCTCAATTCAAAAATGGGCATGTGAAAGGAACAGATATTTTTCAGATGAAGAAGTGGAAGTGGCAAACAAACACCTGAAAAATTGTTCAACCTTACTGGTCATTCAAGAGATGCAGATGAAAACATTCCTGAATTTCTACCTCACTCCAGAAAGAATGACTGTTAACAAGAAATCAAACACATCTTCTTTATCCAGTCTCCTGGAGAAACACAGCTTATGTACATAGTGGGTGGGTGGTTGTACGGAGGGCAGGAGAATGGGACAAAGTCAGAATCAAGATATATCATATACAGAGAGCCACAAACTGTCAATGTTGAATGTGATCATAACATATATCTAAAATGTACCAATAAACTCAATAAAGAAAAAAAATGAGTACACGGGCCAGAGGGTTGGCTCAGTGGTTCTGGCACCTGCCTCGCAAGCGCAAGGTCCTGAGTTCGATCCCCAGTAACCACATACAATGCTGGGCTTGGAGACTCACGCCCACCACCAATCAATACCACATCCCACATACCACAGTGCCGGGCATGGTGGCTCATGCCTGTATCCCAGCACTCGGGAGGCAGAGACAGGAGGATTTCTGAGTTCCAGGCTTGCCTGGGCTACATAGTGAGCTCAGAGCCAGCCTGAACTACAAAGCAAGACCCTGTCTCAAAAAAAAAAAATAACATAAAATGAGTACAAGTAACCATGACAAAAAAAAAAAAAAGATTAAATTGCATAGGAGACAGAGGGAATATGAAGTACAAGAAGGAATCTGAGGAAAGAGTGTGCTGACATGAAATAGAAAGGAGTGAGGGTCCGGCTGTAAGAATTTTTGCTGTGTATTTGGAAAGACATAGCTACTTTTATGCAACATTGGTCATATTTGTGTGTCACAGGTTTGGTAAGATGAACAGAGTTTCTTTGATAATGTGCCAAGTTGGAGATATCCATGAGTTATTCGAGAGATACCAGCTTGAGTTCTGGAGAAAAAAGTGTGTGCACAGGCAGCCCTGAGCCTAGTGCAGAGCAGCAGGGATGGAAAAAGTCATAGGAAAACATACCACCTTTGGGGAGAAAACGTGAAGACTCACCAACCAAAGACACTGAAGGAGAGAAGTGAGTGTGGCAGGATGGAAACCAGGTGATTGAGCAATCTTGGATTTCAAGTCAGGAAAGCCTTTCTGGGAGGAGAATGGAAGAATCACCAAAATGGTTGGTAAATTAAACAAGGTAGATCCAGGTGTGGCAGTTTACGCTTGTAATCCCAGCACTCTGGAGGCAGAGACAGGAGGATTGCTGAGTTTCAGGCATACCTGGGCTACATAGTGAGCTCAGGGCCAGCCTGAAATACAAAGTGACACCCTCTCTCTCAAAAACAAAACAAAAAAAAACAAACAAACAAAAAACAAGCTAGAGACTGAGAACCAACACTGACTGGGACAGTCTGAGTCATGTTGACAAGTCAGTTTTCATTGTAACAATCCATGCAAACATCCATGGTAGACGATGAAGAATTTTTACCCTATCACTTCACTGGGATTTTTTAAGGAACAGGTAATTCTTTCTCATCTTACTGATTTGGTTCTAACAGTGTATATTTCTATGCAAATGGACATGTTAAAGAATCATTAATGATTTTTGAACAACTACAATTTTCAGTAAAAATTTTAAAATAGTGGAAAGGTCTAAAAAGTTTAAAGGAATATTTTAAAGAGAAACATATAAAGAATGGATTGGTCAAAAGAATATGATTGGGTTTCAATTTAAGGGAACATGGGGAAGACTTATTGGTTAATATAACAAATTTTCAAACAGTGAAATCAAGGTATTTTATGTCTTTATCTGAATACTCTCTTGTTCTCTGCACTGGTGTAGTTCCAGGCAAACTACCCAAACGTGTTGGACCAGTGACTCCAGGATCACCTCACACTATGTACCAGCCCCTGTGAAAGGGGATATTTTTCCAATCATTCTTGGAAATCTTGGGTGTGACTGATTAACTTGACTTGTGGTCTATGTGGGTCAACAACCATTTTTTTCTGTAAGTAGAGTGTGTACCTAGATTTAGGTTTTATCTCCATTTCTTTGAAGCGGCACAATGAAGCCAGTGCTTTCCTGACCATAAGGATTGATTAGTAGAGTTCTTCATAGAAAAATTAAGATTTTAATAGCATATAAGAGGAGAGTGGATATTGAATGAATTAAGAAAATTTTTATTATAGAAGAGAAGGACTATTATTTGGGGAGAGAAGAATGAAGAAAAGAAGTTATATGGCATTTACTATATAAAAACACTTGTTGACATCTCTCATTAGATACTCATGACAACCCTAAGTGCTTAAATTAGGGAAAACTAAGATAAGCAAAATATCCCTACCATGACTGCAGGGAAAATTTGCTCCCAGGGCTAGATTATAGATACACATTTCAAGAATACTTTTCCATACACTAAGGACTCTATAGTTCATCTGTACAGTGTTATAATCACAGGCCATGATGTCATCAACAAATACACCTAACAGTAAGGCCCAGTCATACCACCTGATAAAAACTGAGATGCACTCTGGCTTATAATTTCCAGCAAGTAACTTAGCTTCTGAGGGTGAGTAAAGAGTGTCAGTATGGTATCACAGTGAGGATCAACCTGTAGTATGAGATGAGAGGAATCTGCATTTTATAGCTTTCAAACTGTTCCATCAATTAATCCTCTCTTCTCCACACTTCATTAGGATTAAACACCTCTATTGAAAATCCTGGCTTGCTCCTCAACAGCTCCTCCATATTAAGTAGGCACAATTCAGCTTCCTTTGCTTTCCTACTTTTTTGCCATTCTTCCCATTCTTCTGTTTCCTTCCTTTATATACTGTTGACATCTTTCATCATGGTCCTTTTCTTTGTCACTCTTTGTAGACTTATGTCTCTAGTTTCCTTGTGTTATTTTTTACCACCGGTATTTTTGAGAGATAACAGGTATTGATATGCATATTCAATTTACTTCACTTGACCAGAGTCCCTGTCTTTATGTTATCTCTTTACAGGTTTAATACATGACGATATTAAGCATGAGTCTATAATCCCCAGTAGCAGTAGAGATCCCTGAAAATCTCAGGAAGTGCCTGTAGACATTTGCATATAGTGTGTGCTTGTAGCAGTGGCCAAACTCGTCCAATTTCATAAATTGGAACATATTCATTACCTAAGTCCTACTTTTCTTATTTATTTGATCACTCTGTTCCAACTCCAAACTATCAACTTCTATAAAACAAGTTTAATATTCTTATAAAATTGTGGCTAAAATGACAAAAATAGTAATTCAAAGCTTAGATTACATATTTTAATCTGTTATAACCTATGTTTCCAAGCACTTTGAAAAAGTGTTCAATCTGAAGTAACCTTCATTCTGGGTGGACTTTTGTGACCTATTAATGTAAAATTAAACTTGCAACATCAACATAAATCACAGTTACGTTATAACTAAAAATTGTACAGCTTAATACAGACTGTTCCTCAAATGAAAATAAGCATATGTGTCCCTGTGAAGCTTTTCTATCTTAGGAGAAGTACACATTTGGGAAGAAAAGGAAGACAATGCATCAGGACCAGAAAAAACATGGCTCAAAGCAGCTCATTTCTCTTCACTGTCAGTGAACTTTTTCCTATTGCTTTGCTTTGTTTTATAGCTTTCTTTGCCTCAATAAAATATCTTGACATACTGTCTGAGACCTCTGGGTTGCTATGTATTTCATTTTTTCTTAGAGTAAGTGAGATGCCATTTTGAAAGGCATGGAGGCATCATCGTTAAATCATACCACAGGGTGGTCAGGCAGCTACCTAGGGAGCTCACTCCTACTTATTTGTTTGGCCTCAATTTATTTCTAGTTTGGAATAGCAATGATCACCATGATATGATAGACTTGAAAGTTATACAGATTCATACAGGGACACTCTGCCTTATAAAAACTAATTTTACTCCTTACTTTATAGGTAAACAGTCATATAATTCAAATATTCCCTTCATATAAAGACTAGGATATAATGACATAAGTTAATAAACTCACATACTGACTGGGATATATTCTCTGACTGACTGTCAATGACTCTATATCTTAAGTGTCTCTTGTTAGCTCTTAGATTAGGGTCTCAGCCTCAGTGGTTCTACACCCCTACTTGCCCTTGTTTCAGATCCTACAATTGATGGCTGCTGTCTTTGTTTCTAGCAATGGTCTGAAGGTACCTTTCTTCAAGAAACCTTCACAGTTCACTTCCTCATGCCCTTGCCTCTTCCACCAAATTGATCTTATTGTATTTTTCATTCTCACCAGGAATGGGAAACTTCTTGACTATCTTCTTATATAATAAAAAGTGCAATTCTGTTTTTTCATTATTTTCTGATGCCTAAAACAGTGATTGTAGGAGGCATATGCACATCTCCATATTGTACAGACAAAAGGACCTTGTTCTGTTTGCTGGGTTTACTTTAATCTACAAACAGCATTATGTGTATGCCGTAGGTTTGAATTACTACTTATAAATGACTTCCCTTTGTATTTTAATTCCTAAATGTATTGGAATGCTAAAGTTACAATATTCTATTTTTGATATTTGGCCCAGACCAATAAAAAGGTATATTCATATTCACATACATACACACACAAAATGTTTTTGGAGGCATTGTTTATAGCTTGATATTGAATGAAACCATAAATTCTGATAAATGGGTAAAGAAAATATGGTAGATCCATTCTTCGGCATACTATTCAACCATGAAAAAGAACAAACAATATTGTGATGAATGTTAAATAAAAAATCCTAAGTGAAAGAAGCCAGACTCAAAATACTACATACTCTGGGTTTCAACTAGAAAGATGCTCTTAGAGAGACAGAAAATAGATCAGTGGTTACAGGATTGGCAGGGGTTTAGAACAGGGGAGTATGAGGAAATTTTCTCAAGTTGCAGAATTGTTCTATGTAATGATTGTCATTGAAGTGATGGGACCGAATGTGCTCATCAAGCTAATACAACTCTAAACTGAAAATAGTGTTACTTTATGTGAATGTACCTCAATTGAAAAATTAATTGAGAGGACCTTGCAATTCATTATAGCTCAAAGAACTGATAGGCAGAAACATGAGTTGCTCACTATCCTGGTATTTTATCTTTGCTTTTGTCTATCTAGTCTATTTCCAACACAAAATACAGTGACAATAAGAAAATATTATACTCCTCCAATGTTTTCTCATTGTCTGTTCTAGGGATCATGTGACTAGTTCTCACCCAAGTATTACAAAACAAAGAGATATGTTATTATTTGGTCTAGGCAACTGTGATCACATTACTTTCTTTTGATATCTTTTCTTTTGACATCTTGTCAAATTGATAACATATGTGTGATGCCAAATTCTTGAAGGCATTTGATGAAGTTGGAAGACTGATAGCAAGAAAGATTCTGGTTCCCTAAAATTATCTATAGCTGGGATCATCCCTTGGTCTGATAGTTACTACAGCATTTACAAGAAATTAACTTGAATCATTTAAAACTACCATATCTTTGAAATATTAAGTAATTAATGTTACTTAAGCAGAATAAACCACTGCACATGTATTAGAATCAAAAGATATTTTTAATATTGTTTACCAGATTTGACCAAAATTTAGGCACCATAAAATTGTTCTGCTTTTTACAATGGGGACAGTAAACAAATAGAAAAGAGTATAATATGTGGCATTATTAAAGAACTTATAGAAGTAATTGTGAACAGAGACTGAAATATTTGAAGGAAAGTAGCAACAGATATGATTAAGTGTGAAAATGAGATAAAGTCCTGAGGAGTCCCACAGGTTAGGTAGGGTGCTTAATTTTTTCGTTTGTTTGAGACAGGGTCTCACTTTGTAGTTCAGCTGGCCTTGAGCTTAGTATGTATCCCAGGCTAGCCTCTAACTCAGCAATCCTCCTGCCTCTGCCTCCTGAGTGCTGGGATTACAGACATGAGCCACCATGCCCAGCCTTAATTTTTATTTAAAGATAAATTTAGAAATGAAATAATATGATTGTATTTGATTTTTAGAAACAAAGTTCAAATTCAAATATAAATATAGAAATAGAGTGAGTGGGCACCTGAGATGCTATTACAGAAAGCTGATGTTGTAAGGATAAAGAAGATAAAAATCCCAACTAGGGAGATGGGGATAGGGTTAAAAAAAAAAAAGAGCAAAAATAGAGAAGAAAATGTAACTGGTGTCATCACATTTAATAATCATAATTAGTTAGAAGGATGAATCAAAAGAAGGAGACAAGGATTACTCTTAGATTTCAAGTTTGGGCATATTGTACAAGTGCAGGATTTCTGTAGTCTGATTCCCTGCCATCACTATTTCTCTATACATTTTCTCCCTTAGGGTTTGTATAACTTCAGCTCTAGTATGAGCCAAGGTCACAACATCAGGCCTTCATTTGTGATGACTTACAGGGTACTCTAGATATTTTGCCAACAGTACATAATGTTAAAAACAGGTCTGATCATTTTCTCCCGACCAGATATCTTTTATCACCTTTAACTGCTCTATAATTTGCTCATCTTTTAAAGTTCTAAGCAGCTTACCTTGGGATAGAATTGTGCAAAAGAAGTCCCTACTCTAAATTCGGGTTTTTATCAAATATATACTTGTCATGACTATTTGAGGATGGTTGTCTTCCAATTAAACTTCACTATAATCCATACTCAAGGTGTTCCTGTAGTTATCATGTTAATGCTTCCTGAAATATATAGCACATAGAATTTTAACTTTTTACAAGGCATTGGCAAGATCTTTGCATACATTATATTTTGAGTTCTTGAATAAATAATATACTCAGCACCTTCTATACACCAAGCAGTACTTTAGAGGTTCAGAATAGATAACAAAATAAAATGCTTGCTCTCATGAATTTTCCACCCCGTGATGGGAAAACAATCCATGGAAAAATATGCAAAATACTTACAATGTCGATAACAATAAGAGTTTTAAAGGAAAACAAAGAAGAAGAGAAGGATAAAATGTTGACTGTACAACGGGGAAGAAATTACAATTTAATTGAGGGAAGTTCTCATTGGGAGAGTGACATTCAAGCAAAGAGCTTCAGAGAGATGATAATGTGACCCAGGTACATGTTCCCATAGAGTGTGCCAGATGGAGGGGAAGAAAACAGTGCAGAGGAAAACATTTCATGGGAACAGCAGAGAGACTAGAATTGGCCACAGGAGACCAGCATAAAAATGCTGAAGAACGACAGCTGTCTAAGTCATGTATTAGTAGAAGGCAGTTAATGAATGTTGTTAAATCTAAATGAGAAGGAAAATATTGAAAGATTATATTGTAAGTACAATTAATAAAGCATACTTTTGAACATAAATGTATCTATTGAAAGTGTACATTTTGGGTTGGTGATTTTTTTTTTTTTTTGAGACAGTCTCACTTTGTAGTTCAGGCTGGCTCTGAGCTCACTATGTAGCCCAGGCAAGACTTGAACTCAGCAATCCTCCTGCCTCTGCCTCCTGAGTGCTGGGATTACAGGCTTGAGCCACCAAGCCTAGCATTGTGGTATGTGGTACTGATTGACAGTGGGCGTTCAGTCACCATACCCATTATTGTTGTATGTGGTTACCGGGGATCTAACCAAGGACCTTGTGCTTGTGAGGCAGATGCTAGAACCACTGAGCCAAATCTCCGGCCCTGGGTTGGTGAATTTTGACAGGCATAATCAAAACATATAACATTTTTTGTTATCCCCTTCCACTTTGTAGTCAATTTTTCAGTAATTATTCTAAGGAAAAACTAGTCTTTTCTTTTTCCTGATACAGTAGATCAATATTCTAAAAATTTAAGCAAGTTAAACAAAGAACTCTCTTTGTGGCTGGCTTCCTCTGTGCTGAATATTTATGATCTTCATTAAATTTTGTTGCATTCTGTTCTTTGTTCCTTTTTGTTCCTGAGTAGTATTCCATTACATGAATAATTCAACTGACTTATTCACTAACATGCTGATAGCCATTTAGATTGTTCCTATTGTTGATGAGCATGAACAAATCTACAGTGAACATTTGTGTTCAATTCTCTGAGCATAGGTTTTTATTTCTTTTGGATAATTAGAATTATTATTGGGTCACATGGCATATATATATTTTTATAAGAAATTAACTATGATAACTTAATGCTGTGTTTGGAAAAGCAGAAGTTTCAAATTTTAATAAAGTTCAGTATATTAATTTTTAAGTTATAATTTGGGTTTTTCATGTATGATATAAGACAAGAAAGTTGCAAAGATTTTCTTTTACATTGTCTTTTAGAAGTCAGCATTTTATCATTTATAGTCAAGTCTAAAATATAATTTGCATTCAGTTTTCTAAATCATGTGAAGTGTGTTTGAGGTTCATTATTTCTATATGGGAATATTCAGTTGTTTCATCACTATTTTCTATTCTACATAGGAAATAATTTGATATCTTTGTCAAAAGCACATGAATATATATACACATATATATATATGTACATGTATACATATATATGATGTGTGTTTATTTCTGCAGCTTCTGCTGTTTCTTACATCACTATGTTTAACATGTCAAACATCACAAGCTCGATTGCAGTAATTTTATCACAAGCATTGGCATCAATTTACATAAGTATTCCAATAATGTTGTTCAAATTTATTTTGGCAGTTATTATCTTCAAATTTCCATGTCAATGGTAAAATCACTTTGGAAATTCCCAAAACTCTAAAATTTTGAGAGACATTGAGTCTACAAACGAATACTTTTAGTGTAAATATTTTAAAAACATTGTGTTCCAGTCCAAGAGAAGAGAGTATGTTTATCTTTTCAATTCAAAGTCATGTTATATTTCTCTGATTATTCAGTTTCCATTAATTACTGTATTTTGTAGGTCCAGGTAATTTGCTAAAATTTCCCTATGGTTTTCATGAGCTTTGACATTTATTAAAATGTTAATTTTAACTGCTATTTCTATCTGTTTATACTATATACAATACAAC
>PVIC010019035.1:0-16068 GCA_004025085.1 Thryonomys swinderianus
ACAGGTAATATTTTTGTACTTTTGGTTTATAGTTTCATTTGTGTTCTCCTCTAGCAATGAAAGTAACATTCTATGCACCAACCTGTGCTATACTGTACAACTTCTGCCATTCCAGTCTCACTGTAATAATAGAGTATGATTTTGTTATTGAATAACTCAATTTTTTTCTAAGTACATGACATGTCGAAATGATACTTATTCAAGAAAGACATGATGATTATATAATTTGAGGATAAGAGGCTGAGAAATATAGTTTGACCTCAGATTTTTACAAATATGTTTTCAATCCAACTAAAAATTGTTAGCAAATTTCCTCTTCCTACTTAACAATATTCAAAGGTAAACACAATCTAAGGGCAGAAAATCTACAACTAGTGTTCCTTCTCTAGATTTCTAGCAAGTTCCTATTTTCCAATTAGATTCTATAGCATATAATGTATAAGAAAATATCTCATTAGATCCACTAACAGTATAGGCTAGGAGGGTCATGGAAGCTTCTTAATGACAGCTCAGGAGCTCTGACCATTAGGCAGGAGGATCCAAACAAGGAGTACATGGCAATGAGTCTGTGGCCAGATCCCCAGGTGTTTCCAGCAGCACAGGCCCAGCACAGTAGGATATGCAAGACTGAGAGCACGCAAGGAATAGGCAGGAATTCAGCTCTTGAGGATTGCACAGGTCGTGCAAAAGACCTCAGAATATGTCCACGGGGGAGCCACTGAAGGTTTTGTTTTGTTCCTGTGGTGTTTTTGTTGTTGTTGTTTGAGTGATTGTTTCTTAAGACAGGGTCTCACTTTGCTGTTCAGGCTAGCCCCGAGCTCACTGTGTAACCCAGGCAAGCCTTGAACTCAAAGCAGTCCTCCTGCCTCTGCCTCCCAAGTGCTGGGATTACAGGCGTGAGCTGCCAGACCTGGCACTGTAGTACGTGGTACTGATTGCTGGTGGGCATGAGTCACCACACCCAGTATTGTTGTATGTGGTTAATAGGAATCGAAACAGGGACCTTGTGCTTGCTCAGCAAGTGCCAGAACCACTGAGCTAAATCTCTGACCCAGACTTGGTATTTTATTTTGTTTTTATAGTGCTAGAGATTGAAGTCAAGGCCTTGAACATGCTGGACAAGTACTCTACCAATGAACTTGAAGACTATCAAGAGAATAAACACAATCAAGTATGTGCTTTAGAATGTTCGTCTATTCTCCCAGCTCTGCAACAGGAGAATTCTGATGGCAGGTGGCATTTAAGAGCCAGAGACCAGTGACCAGCGTGGAAAATACCATGGACAGATCCGGGAGGGAGGTTACCAGGGTTGGAACTAAGTGATGACAGTGGAAACAATAAAAAAAGGGGGTGGGTTGGAGATGATAAATTGAGAGATCTATAGCAATTGGTAATAGCAGCATATATGGTGAGGGGAGGGAGCTATCAAAGATGGCTCTTAGGTGACTGTAGATGAGAATTTCACACAACAGTGTAGAGTGTCCCTTTCCAAAGCAAGCTGTATAAACTCAAAGCAATTTTGCACTTCACTTGAAGGACAGTTAACTCTGTAGAAGGGAAATAATGAGATTACATCCTCTCAACAGCATGCAGATAAAGCAGAAAGAAAATGACAGAATTCTAATCATCAAATATTATTTATTGCTAAGCCATCTGGAGAAGCATTTTGGGCAAGTAGAACAAACAAACAAAAAAAATGCCCAAAGGGTGAGAAGGACACAGAACAAGTTAGTTTGGGCTTTAATTTGCGTTTGGTAACAATGAAAAAAGATAACAATCCAAAGGCTGAAAGAGGCTGTTAGTTGCCACTACTGTAAAAAAATACCCATAGATAGTCAACTAAAAGGAAGAAAGGTTTGTTTGGACTCACAGTTTCAGAGGTTTTAGTCTATGCTTGCTTGATACTATTGTTGCGAGCTTTAATGACACAGTACAATGAAGCAAGAGCCATTTTGGCCGAGGGCTGTTTACCTCAAGACAACCAAAGAGCAAAGATAGAGAGGATGGAGTCAAAGGACCCAATATTCCCTTCAAGGGTACTTCCCAGTTCCCCAAGGGTCAACCTCCATCTTGAAAAAGTTCCACCGTTTTGCAGAAGAGCTATGAGCTGAGACCAAGATAATGAGGATATATGACCTTTGGAGGACATTTCAGATCCAGATTACAGTGCATGTTAACTATCCATATGTTTCTCCTGGATGTTCATGAGAGTATATTGAGATCTGTTACATAAAGCCCCAAGCATAAAAGATAAATGCCACCCACCTGCTTGTGAGTGACCCTGAGGAAGAAGAGAAACAGAGACAGAAAGAGACAGTCAGAGAGGAAAAGACAGAGGCACTAGCTCTGAAAGAATGAGAAAAGGAGGTTGCCCAGAACCCAAAGGAGAGCACTTGCCCCATCTTGAGTCCTGAGTTGTTCTTCAGAGCTTGCTGTACCCAGTGTCAGTCCCTGAGTCAAGCCAAGGGTTGTTAGCTCTGCAAAGTACTTCTTATTCTGCAAAGTACTAAGTTTTCTTCCTGCAATATCTGGCTGCTGTAAGCACTGGAACACCTGAGAGGAAGTGAGACCATTTTAAACACTGAAATAAAACACCGCAAGTTCCACGTGCTAAGAGCTCTAGGCTGCCATGAAATTTGTCAGGTTAATTCAAATTGCAAGCTAGTATGAGTAGACTCATTTCCCCTACACATTTTATATGATATTTTGAGGACAAGGCCTTTAAAGAGATAATGAAGGTACCATGGGTGAGAACTGATCTTTTGGGGTTTGGATCTGGAATATCCCAAAAGGTTTCTGTGTTGAAGGCTTGGCCCCTGGTGCAGCAATATTCAGAGATTTTTTTAGAAAATGATTGGCTTGCAAGGGATCTAAATTCATCACTTCATTAATGGATTCACAATTTAATGGTATTATTGGGAGGTGAGAGAAATTTAAAAAGCAGGGCCTCTTGAAGGAAGTTAAGTGTGTAGATGATGGAGGCGAGCCCTTGAGGACTGTACCTCACAACAGCCTTTCCTGCCTTCCTGGGTGCCTAGAAGTGAGTAGTCTTCTCCCAGCATATTCTTCCATCGTGATATTTCTCCCTCACCCCAAAAACCAACATGCCATGGACTGGAACCTCTGAAACCACAAGCCACAATAAATCCTTCCTTTTTTTTTTTTTTTTTGTTAATTGAATTCTTTGTTGGTACATTTTATGTACAGCTCACAATCACACTCAACATTGGGGAATTTGTACCAGTATATGACACAAGTTAATTCTCATTTTTACCCACATCCCTACCCACAATCCTTCCTTATTTAAGTTGTTATTTTCAAGTATTTTGTCACAGCAATGAAAAGCTGACTAACCCATAATGTGACACAACTGATGTCTTTATAGAAGAAGAGATTAGGGCATAGACACTCACTGAGATTATGTCACATGAAGACACAGAAGAACAAAAGCCATCTGGAAACCAAGTAGAGAGAGTCTAGTTGTAAACCCTGCCTATATCTTGATCTTGCACTTCCCAGCTTCCGGGATTTGAGAAAATAAATTTCTGTTGCTAAGCCACTCAGATTGTGATACTTTTTTCTCGTTGCCCTAGAAAATCGATATACTGAACAAATAAGTTATTCTATGGATATTTACTTTAAGGCTTACATGATCCAAAGACTATGTCTCTCTTCATTCTAAATTGGGTCTGAGAGTCTTTTCACTTAATATTCATAAACTCAGCTTGAAAGAGTCATTTCCAGAACAATTTTTTAAAATGATATTAGGGCTTCACTGCAGTAGGTTAAAGGTGATTCTTCTTATATATAATATCGAGGAAGACCCCAAGCTTATTTTACACTGAGTTGTTATGGAAATAATCCCACCCCATCAAACATGGCTAGACTGGATGGGGCATTATTAAGAATGAAAAGTAGGGCTGGAGGGTTAGCTCAGTGGTTCCGGCGCCTGCCTCGCAAGTGCAAGGACCTGAGTTCGATCCCCGGTAACCACATATAATGCTGGGCATGGAGACACGCCCACCAACAATCAACACCACATACTACAATGCCGGATGTGGTGGTTCACGCCTGTAATCCCAGCACTCGGGAGGCAGAGACAGGAGGATTGCTGAGTTCGCGGCAGCTTGCCTGGGCACCACAGTGAGCTCAGGGCCAGCCTGAACTACAAAGCGAGACCCTGTCTCCAAAAAGCAAAAAAAAAAAGAATGAAAAGTATTTTTTTTAACAGATAATCACAGTTACACTTGTAACTTCTTAAGTTTGCATTTAGGAAATATAACAGCTATCATAAAGACACTGTGAACAGTTTGTAAGTATTGAGTCTCCTTACCTACATGAATGATTCAAGTACTAATTCTAGTATTAGCAGTTTTAAAACTTGCCTGGTATTATGATACATACTTGTAATCCCAGCCCTCAGGCAGCTGAAGCAGGAAGACTGCAAACTAAAGGTAGGTTAGGCTACCTAGGGAGACCTTGCTTCAAAAATAAATACTTCAAAAAATACTTTAGTTATTTACATGTAATGAGTGTTGGTGACTCTGGAAGAAAAAAGACATCTGAATTAGGACCTATCTGATGTTTAACTCATATAATCTAAATTTTCAACTTAAAAAAAAATATTTGACTTGGACTTCCAATGCAATATCAACAAACTTTTTTTAAATAGCACTAAATTATACAGTCACTTCATTTAAAATTTGATTCTATTTTAAATGTGTTGAAAAATCGACATTTTTCCTCTAAAAAGAGCTCTGAATATCAAAACATTTTCTGTGTGTGTTGACTCATTTTAAATTTTGGAACGTTTAAATATGACTTCTTTAGGATAATATATACAGCATATTTTATTGCTCAGATTGTTTTCTAGATCAAACCTTTTATGTCAGTAAATTGTATTTCTTATGATTTCTGAATCTCTATAAAATGTATTGCTGTCTGTGTTATTACTCTGCCACTTCATTTTAACCTACTAGTTTTTATTCTTTCCTATTTTTAGGGAAAACTATCCTTAAATATTATGCATTCACTCTGACAACAAAGATGTTGCTATAGAATCAGTCCTTAAAACATGAAGACCTATATTTAATTTTTCTTCCTGAAAATTACCATAAACCTAGTCGACTAAGGTGAGCTCTCTATGACAATAGGATTTATAATTTTTCAATCAGTATGAGAAAAATCAAGTGGTGAAGTGTACATTATAATGTTGTAGATACATTACATTTAGCGTGGAATGAACACGCACCAAATATGCACACCACGTGCCATGCACGCTCATCACGTGGAGGAAACTAGACCTCCCTCCTTGAGTACTTTCTTTGACCCCTTCAGAAACACTAGGTTTCTCCACCATGAAACTAGCTTTTGATTCCTGGACTTCATCAAGTCCATTCTCACCACACTCATTGAACATTCGATTCATATCTTGAACCCCGACTGTGCAAAATAAAGGGAGGTAGCCATACTTGGTATTGGACATGTCGTCGTGTCTGTTACGTTGCCAAGCTGCGTAACAAGAAGAGCGACATTCTCCAAAGGATAATGATATTTACTTGACAGTGACAGAGCATGGGATGAAAATACCTGTGTCATAGTCAGCTGTGAACTCTCAGAGGACACTGAAGCAGGGGAAGGTCTGAGAAGCCAGAAGGAAGAAGTTTCCGTGAGCTTCCTGGTCACAGGATCCACCGGCCTTTGGCGACCCAAGGAAGCAGCAGGGTCACTGCCAGAGCGTGAAGTCTCAACTACTGCAGCCTCAGTGGACACGAGAGGTCCACTTTGTTACAGAAAGGTTCCCGTGTATATGTGCGAGACATGCAGGGCACAGGGTGTGTGTCGAGTGAGAAGAAATCTCTGCAAGCCCTTTAGAAAACGCTTGACAGGGTACCTCAGGCAGGAGGCGCCGCCACACCGGATCTCACCCCCCGGCACATAACGTGGCCTCTGATTTTGTCCGATCTGCTAAGAATGGTTTCGTCTTGGTGTCATCAGCTTTCCCACTTTCTGCACATTTATAAATAGAAATTCTGGTAACTATTTGCCCAATTCGCAGAAGAAAATGAGCCTCGGAGAGATGAAGCGATTTCCCAGGTCCTGAGGTTGGCAGGTACCTCGATTCTGTGCCCTTGGGGCGCTCCGTGCCGCCTGTCTCTCCTGAAAGCCGTGCGTGTTAAATGCTGCTGCTTGCAACCAAAGATCGGTGGCGGTGAAGAAGGCAAACAGCGTCTATAAATTCAGAAAATCAAGCCAGTTGCACAAGGGCCAACCTCAGAGGCTCGCGCTGGGCCGGAAGAGAAATAGGGTCCAGGTGTGCACACAGATGTCTGTGCCCGGCTCCCACTGCGCACTGCGCATGAGCCCTCTGGATGGCAGGCGCTAAGCGGAACTACAGTCAGATGCCTTCCTTTCTGTCGCACAGGTAGCTTCCGTGTGCCCCCGCGGGTACGCTCACTCGCTGAGCCCCAACGGAGACAGATCCCAACGAGGAAGAGAGTTGCAAGCAGAGTTTTATCCCAGGGAGGACGTGAGGCAGGGTCCCAGCCCTGCCACTGAGTCCCTCAGCTTGGGACCCAGCTAAGTCTTTCCCTTCGTTCTGACGAGCCTGGTGGTTTCTTAGCTCAGGCATGTCCTCTGGTAGGAGATCCTCACGGGAGGGTGTCCTCTCAGCTCCACTCATCTCCTGACATGATTTACAGGAAGAACTACAAACCTAGTTTGAGGGTATTTTTTCTGTGATAGAAACTGAAATCAGGAAAGCATACACATGTCACTGAGCCACATCCTTACCCTTTAATGACTGTTCTCATAGATTCCTGACCTGAACTTTAGAAAGGAAAACACAGAAAATAGCCAGGCATGGTGGCTCATGCCTATAATCCCAGCATTTGGGAGGCAGAGGCAGGAGGATTGCTGAGTTCGAGGCTTGCCTGGGCTACATAGTGAGCTCAAGGCCAGTTTGCACTACAAAGCGAAACTCTGTCTCAAAAAAAAATTTTTTTAATTAAATTAAATTTTTAAAAAAGAAAAAGAATAGGATAAGTTTAAGTACCTGTCCTATAATTATAAATCAAAAATCGTATCTATCTGAACTTAAATTAGGGTCCTGAGAATGTAGGTTAGTCGTAGAATGTGTAGTCAGCATGTGCAGAACCCTGGGTTCAATTTCCAGCACCAAAAGAAGGTTTTTAAAATTAACTTTGATCCATTTCAGACATACTTTTTATATGATGTTAAAAGAGAACAGGTTCTTCCCTGCCCCTTCCCCTCTCTGGAATCTTTCCCAATTTAAGTTCAATTAGCTGTGTCCTGGGCACCAACCTTCGCATGCCGTTATAGTCAAGAGTCCAACTTGTGTTCATTGATTTGTTCAGATGTGTTCTACTGGCCTAGACTGTGAAGGACAGAGATTTAGGGCCTATCTTGACTCCCTACTTTCCTCCCTTTTTCTTCCAATACAAACACATCACAGATCCTTATTAATGAGGACTGTAAATGTCCTTGACAGTCTGCATTGTTCCACTGCTGAACCGGACCCGTGGAATGTTTTCCCGTTCTTCCTCAGCATCGGAAGGCCACACCCCAGAGCCGTCCCTGACACCCAACTCCACAGACGCTCAAGTCCTTAATATAAAACGGTGCAGTATTTGCAGATGACCCATCACTTCCACCCATGTTGTTCAATCTGCGATTACTCAGAATATCTGACACAATGTGAATGCTATGAAACTGTTGTTCTACTGTATTATTTAGGAGAAACGACAAGAAAAGTCTAGAGATGTTCAGTAGAAAGGAAATTTTTACTTCTTAAATCTTGTCAGCCTGTGATTGGCTGTATCCCTGGAAGCAAAATCGTAGGTTAACAAGACTCGATCTAAACCTTTTGTTTTCTGTGCAGGTTTATAAATTATTTTGTTTATTAGCTTGATTTTATATTTCTCTACCATTAATTCTTCAATTCCTTACTTATCTAACCTTCTGCCATCTTCTTCCTGTCCTCGGCTGCCTCCTTCTTCTTTAATATTATAATAAAATATTTTTTAAAGGAAGCTCTGTTATTTGTATACATTAACTGTATGATTTTATTCCAGTACTGAGGGTCAAACGTAGGGCCTCGGACATGCTAGGCAGGCACTGGACTGACGTTCCACTACATCCCCAACCTACAATGACCGTATTGTCTCTATTATATGCAGCCCTATAGTACACTCAGTGTGGGCCATGCATACACAATTCTTGGGCCCCCGAGCTGCGCCTTTCACACCATTCACACTACCCACACTGCCTGCGTTGTCTACACTAGTTTCTCCGCTTTCGGTTTCCTCACCCTGGACCCCCGGTTGCTCCTCCCAGCTCTGGTGCACAGCCACCTGCTGGGACCAAGTTGCCCTCTCTGTGGCTCGTACCCCTCGTCCTCTGAAACCTGCCGCGTCCCCTATTCTGATACATGCCTTTATTAGAGAACATACCCTCCTTCCAAAGAAGTTGATCTGCCTCACAAGCTTATGGAGAACATCCTTGCTTAAAGTTTTCTAGATTGTACCTTCACAGAGTAGAATTATTTTTCCTGGTTAAATAAAAAAAAAAATGTGACTCCATTTAATTTCCCAACCCAAGTGCTGATATGGAGATATATCAATGTATTGTAATTTTCAGTCTTTTGTTTTAAAGTTACTTTAATCTGGCAATGTATTTAATCTGTTTATAGAATGTCTTGAGGAGTCAGGTTTGGGGAAAAAAAGGTGTTTAACCCAGGAACTAATATTCTTCAGGTTTGAAAAAAAAATTTCCTTTAAAAACTATTTTCACCCTTTGATTCTTTGTATTTGTTTTTTTTTATTTTAACTCTTTATTGGTACATTTTTATATACAGTTCACAATCACACTCAACATTGGGAAATTTGTACCAGTATATTACACGAGTTAATTCTCATTTTTACCCATGTCCCTACTCACCCCACAACTCCCCACCCCTATATCTATGTGCTTTCTTTTTCTTTTCAAATTATATTTATTCTTTCCCCTCATTACTTTTCCCCACTACATTCCCTTTGAGTATTTCCTTCTTTGCATTTGTTTTAATGAAGTTATTTTAAAAACCTTGGAACTCACACTTTCACAGATTCTTGTGCGTTTGTTTGTTTGTTTGTTTGAGACAGGGTCTCGCTTTGTAGTTCAGGCTGGCCCTGAGCTCACTATGTAGCCCAGGCAAGCCTGGAACTCAGCAATCCTCCTGCCTCTGCCTCCCGAGTGCTGGGATGACAGGTGTGAGCCACCACACCCGGCTCTCTTTTTTTTTTTTTTTTAATAATATGTCTGTCTTACTCACTTTCCTCATAGCTAGGACAAAATACTCAAAACCCACAATTTGAAGCGGGGGAGGTTTATTTTGGCTCATGTTTTCAGCCCATGGTCTGCTGGGTCTGAGGCAGGAAGAGCGGGTCAGAAGGGTCTCGCAGAGGAAAGCTGCTTGGGTCCCGGCGGCCAGGGGAGCAGAGGAAGCTGAGGGGACAGGCAGATGCGGGGACAAAGCTTTCCGGGTCATGCTCCGTGGACCCAGCTCTGAGCAGACCTCACCTGCTAACAGCAAGTCCGCCACCAGCTCAGCAGCGGGTTCGTCCCAGCGCGGCTGTCCTCCAAGCACGTGAGGCTCCTGGAGGGCGTCTGGGAACTAAATCATCACACGCTCCTATTTTCCTTTTATGCTTGTTGTTTTGGCTTTTTTGTTTGTGTGTTTTTGTAGCGCTGGGGATAGAAGCAAGCTAGCCAGCTGCCCTACTACTGAGCTTTGTCCCAGTTCCCATTTAAAACATCTTTTTAATTGCTTCTTGTGGACTTTTTCTGCTTCCAATCTCTAGGGAAGTTTTGTGTGTATTAGTTTCAGTTCTCACTTATTTTATTGTCCAGAATATAAGATTTTCCATTGCATATTCCTTCTTGGTGTTTCTTACAGGGGTTTTTTTTTTTTTTTCGTGAGTAAAATAACATCCCATTTCCCTGGGGGATAAATTTGGTTTTCTGTTATTCTGCTCTAAAATCTTTATTAGCATTTTTTTTCCTCACTAAGTTCTTCCTTTTTCTCTTGCGGTTGCTTTCTCCTTTTTTTAAGCGTTAATTTTCCTGAAATGGCTCTTAGTTCATAGTTAAAATAACTTACTAAAAATGGGATTAGAAACTTTGCATCTGAGCAAAACTCCTTAGACATGGTGGGCTTCTTCGAAGACGAAGATGCCACAGAGAGGGGCGTCTCTCTGAGAATGCTGTTTCCACAGAGAAGAGCCAGCCAGTCTCCCGCACAGAGGACGTTGCTGGGAGCGAATCGGGCTCAGTGTGAACCTCCCACCCTTCCCTACTGGAGTCCTCTTAGCTGCCCTGATGCCTGCAACACAGCCACACCCTTTGCTAAGCCGAATCACTCTGAGTCTGCATGCAGTGTCCTTCATTTACACCAGAGCAAGTACCTTGAGTATCCTGGGGTAAAAGGGGTGCTTGTAGAGTCAGGATAGGGAAATGTAGGCTCCAGTAGTTGCTCCCACACCACCTGCTCCTTGCGATTGTAGCCCCAGCTTTTACCTTCACCAGCCGCTTCCCCTTCTGATCTCTCTCCAGGGACCCAGTCTGGCCAGCACTGGCCTCCTCCTCGTTATCATCCCCTGGGCTGCTGTCTTCTCTGCAAGCTGAGATCTGGCTCCATCTGCTCTATGTGATGCACGAATGTGTTTTCAATCCTCAGCACTCATTGTCCCAGTGGAGAGTAGACAACAGCGTCCTTCACTCATTCGCTGTGGAGACTCGCGACTTTCCAAGTCTTTTGGCCTCATTTTGACGCGCAAGAATCCAAACAGCACCGCTGCCTGCAGTGGCTGCTCATCCACACAGACACCACAGATTGGCTCGGTCCCACCCAGAACTTCTGCTTCCTTTTCAAACTGTTCCTTTTACTTCCATGCAAATAGAAAGAACCTATGAATCCTGCCTTCAACTCTATTGAAAATATTAGAATGTCATGTGATTTGCATGGAGATGTTTGTTTCACATTCCTTTTAAAAGTATGCTTGGGGATAAATTAATTATGTTTTCTTCTGTTTCACAGACTAGCTTGATTTGGGCCATTCTTCAGATAGTGAAGTAAAACATCCAAAGAGAAAGCTGCGATTTACCAAAGGATAACTTAGTATTTTGACTGCATACACAGAAAAGACTTTATTGGGCTATCATAAAGACAAACTTTTGTATGCATATCTGAATACAAATAGCACTGCCATTTTCTTGGCTAAGGATTTTCCTAGGCCCTAAACCATTCGGTAAAATGTTCCTGGTTTCCCTGATACAGTTCCTATTAATCTGCTTGAGTGACAGATCAGAGCCCCTAGAAGACACTGAAAATTTATGAAATTATTCCTCTTCAGTTTAAAGCTGACTGCAAAGATCTCTAAAACAAAACCAGCTGGCCAAGAGAAAACAAAACCTGCTCCTTATCTACTCAACTTCTCCTTCCACAAAATAAATCAACATTTTGTGGAAAACACATTCACTTAATAATATATGTATTTGCAATTTAGATGGGGCCAAATTTGATTCTTTTCTCTGCTGTGTTCCTGAACTTCATGCCTCAATTTCCTTTGCTAACCAAGACTAGCAAACCATGTGAATAAGGAATCGAGATAACAGAATTTAAACGGCCCTAAAATGCTGAATATGGTGATGCATTCCAGTGATCTCAGCACTCTGGAAAGCTGAGACAGGAAGATCACAAGTTGACCTTAGCCCAGGCAACTTAGTGACTTAGAGAGACCCTGTCTCAAAATTAAATAAACAAAAAGATGGAGATGTAACTCAGTGTGAAAGTTCTGAATTCATTCTCCAGAACAAACAAATTGTTTAAAAAGGCCCTAGGGAACTAGGAATATAGTTTAGTGGCACAATACTTGCCTAGAATGTATGAGGTCTTGAGTTCCATCCCGTGTTTAAAAAGTTCTCCAGAAGCTCAATGTCCTTGTGATGGTTAACTCTAGCTATTAACTTAGCTGACCCACTGAGTATTCACAGAAACATTATTTTGGGAATGTCTGTGAGGCTCTTTTTGATGACACGAATCTTTAAATGGGTAGACTGAATAAAGCGGATTTTCCCCCCAGTAAGGATGGGCCTCGACCAATCAGCCGAACGCCTCACTAGAATAAAATCTTGGCCTTCCCTCAGGGAAGACAAAACAACACCTGTTTCTAGCTCTACAGCAGCTTCTGGGCTCTGGACTCAAACTAGGACATTAACTCCTCAGGTTTTGGCCTTGTCAGCATCCATAATCACACAGTGAGTTCCTTATAATAAATCATATTTTCTTGGTAGTTCTAATTCTCTGGAAGCCCCTGACTTACGCCATGATTGGTTGTACTGACTGCCCTTCAACTCTACCTCTGGACCATTCACACTGACAGCTGCACGTGAATAGTATGGAAGAATGATCACCACCGAAGACCTGCACAGAACAGCCAGAGTCGACTCTGTTCCAGAGCAAGTATCTTGAACCTTCATCTCTAAATAAGCCGAGGCATTAGACACCAAGAGCCCTTGAATGGCAGACAACCACCTGCAAATTTTCACAGGATAACGGTACCTAGAGATGTTATCAGCACATAGGAGGATCTACTCTTTCCATGATGTTTGGAACATTGTATTGAATTTTATTCTTTCATTAAACAAAAATGTATCTATCTCCTTCTCTGTGGTTGTGTGCGTTCTAGGTCTGGGACTGAGGCTTGGCTCTCATGGCACTGGCATCATGGTAGGCATAATGAAGGGGAAGAGAGAGCAGGTCAGAGCTGTGAGTGGAAGAGAGGGCTCAGGCGCGGTCCCACTGATAAAGCGACATCCAACCAGAGTCCAGAGAACAGATCAGTTGGCCACAGAGATCGAGAAGAGCACAGAAGCTGGCATGTGCCAAGCCTGGGGGCAGGAAGAAACACCGGGAGGCCAGGGAGCTGAAACGACATGGGGAGAAGCCATCTGACCAGTCATGGGGCCACGTCAGAAGAGCCTTAAGTTATTGTAAGTCCTATGGATTTTACTCTAAGAGAAAAAAGGAAATTTCTGCAGGTTTGTGCAGGAAGTCTCTGGAAAGTTTGGTGCCCTTGGGCTCCTGGTGAATAGTCATCTAGAGAAAGAAGGGGAAAATAGTTTTTATAGTAGTTATGCTATCATCATTGTTATTATTACACTGTTAATATAATAAAGAAAACCTACATTAGACATATAGATGAATAACTGGAAGAAGTACTTAGTGAACATCAGAATCGCTTGCAGGTTCTGTCAAAAAACTAATCCCTGAGTGGTACAGTGGCACATGCTTGTAGTCTTAGCTATTTGGGAGGCAGGGCAGGAAAAGCTTGCGAGCTGAGTTTGAGGCCAATCTGAGCAACATAGAAAGACCCCCATATAGAAGAAAAGAAACAAATAAAAACATCAGCTTCTGCGCTCCATCTGGAGTGCAGCCTGGGAAAATGTACAGGAGAAGAGGTTTATTTTAGCTCATGGTTTCAGAGGTTCAGTGCATGGTTGGGCAGGTCCAAGCTAGGAACATCATGGCAGAGAAAAGACACTCATGTCTTGGCAGCCAGAAAAACCAAGGAGAGTAAGAAAGAGATAGAGAAGAGGCTGAAACAAGATCACACATCCCCAAGGTCAAGAGCCATAATCTACTCCCTTCAGTCAGGCCACACCGCTTTCTGGCATCACCTGCCTATCACACATGATTTAACGGACTGTGATTAATTCATGGGTGAAACCATCACCCTCCGTGACTCAGTCACCCTCTGACAGCTAAGCCTCTGAACATGGGACCATTTGGAAGGACATTTCCAATCTAAACCATAACAAATCTTTAAGGACTGAGATCACACTTTAACATAGAAAATTAAATGTCAACTTAAACTGCTGATCAGAGACTATGAATTAACATTCATTTTTCTATATAATTCTATTTTCTCTCCAAAAAAAAAAAACTTCCTTAAAATATCCCTAAACCACATACTGTTTTTCATAAGCTGGATACAAAGTACTGTCAATGCCAAAGATTACTGGTAACCAAAGTTACAAAAAGATTTTTACCAGCTTGGGACACAGTCCATTTTCACAGAAGTGGATTTCACGTCTTTCAGAAGTTGACCATTTCTTTGAGATATGCATTCCGAACATTACAATACTCTCAAGGTTTAAAAAATTTGATAGAAACAGTGTGTTGCAGAAAATATCTGCTAAAAGAATAAATGAGAGGTACAGACCTTATTTTATAGAATGCTGTGTGTTTTGAGAAACACTTTCATCCTTTTTGTTTCCAATTTCTGTCACAACAAGCCTGTAAAAAAAAGTATGTCTAGTAGTTTTATAGTCGTCGTTTTACAGATGAGAAAGCTGAGGCTCAGGAGGGCTGGCAGCCGCTCGCAGCCACGCCGGAGCCATCTGCTCCTCGGGATTCATAAATGTGACATGGACCAAGTATAACTACTTGACATTGCTTAAGATGATGCTGAGATTTAAATAACTTTCTCTGGAAAGCAAATTTTCCAGTGTAGCATTTATTAGGATTCTCTGGTGATAATCAACAGGAACCTACTGTTTACAACAAGTAAAGGGGGATTTACTGTGAGGGCATCAGATGGTTCCATGCACTGAAGGGAAAACACAGAACGGCTGGAACCAGGGGCCACTGTGCAGGCTGGGGTACCCCGAGAGAGCACAGGGGTGGGAATGGCTCGAGAGCATCCAGCTGGCCTAGGTGGGTCGTCATGGACGGCACAGGAGAGAGAGAAACACCTTGACCTGCTGTTCTACCAAGACCAGGATGGCGTGGGAGTGTCACGTCTCTGATGTAAACCGAGGGTGCTGTGACCAGAGAGAAGGAGGTGTGTTCCACACTCCAAAATGTCCACCCTTCCTGGTTCCTGGCCCTGATTTATCCTTGATGATGTTGATTGCAAAGTAGCCGAAGCTAATCTGCACGATTTCCCACTATACCACACTCCTGACGAGTGGATAAAATCCCAAAGAAGGTGAAATTTCCAAGCCAACAGGAATAACTGTTTTATAATTGTTGCAGTTTTCTTCCAGAGAATAGAGCTATCATCGCTGAATAGAACATCAGAAGCTCTGTAATTAATGGTCTGAATTAGGTTTGATTTTGTATTTAACCAAATTTCATATGTTGGAGGATCTTTGAGTTATAAATTCTGAGTTTTTAAAGACAGAAGCCAGTTGTTTCACCCTGAAAATTATTTTGTAAAAGCAAGTCAAGGAAGTAGATTTTGGGTTTCTGGTTTGCCTTCCCTGACCAAAAGTCAAACTGAAAACATAGTATTACCAAATGAGAAGATACAGTTCCAGTTCAGCTAGAGTTTGCACACTTGGCTATACCTTAAGTGCAAGTAGAGTTTATACAGTCATAATATATTTACTAAGTAGTATATTTATATTATTATATAAATAAATACATTAGTATATTATATATAAAATAGATTTACATTAGTATATATTTCAGTTGCTTTTTGTGTCGGTGTCTGTATTTATTTACGTTTTAAAAATTTTATTTCTTGAGATCACATCTTGTTGTATAGTCTAAGCTAGATTTGAACTCATAATCCTCCTGCTTCAGCCTCCCCAGTGCTGAAATTACAGACAGCTCAATATCTACATGTAATCAATAGTTACCAATTATATCATTCATTCACTAAATATTAGAGTACCACATGCTGTGCTCTGTGCTAGGTACTAGGATACAAACAAACATGGCTCAGTCGAACCTTAGGAGATGTAATTAAGCCCTTACGAATGGAGAACAGTACATCCTCAATTGTCTCTTACATAACAACTTCCCAAGAGAATGAATAATCCGAAGATTATTCCCATTACCTCAAGAAGGTGATAAAGTCTACAGAGCGTGGGGTGGCATGAGAGAACTGAAATCTTGTGTTCCAAATTTGGTGCTATTTTAACAAAATAAGGGGGCCAGAGGGTTAGCTCAGTGGTTCTGGCGCCTGCCTCGCAAGCACAAGGTCCTGAGTTTGATCCCCG
>PVIC010019035.1:16168-31100 GCA_004025085.1 Thryonomys swinderianus
ATAGTGAGCTCAGAGCCAGCCTGAACTACAAAGCGAGACCCTGTCTCAAAAAAAAAAAAAAAAGGGATTCCTGGATCAGCTGTGTACATACAAGTGCACCAGCTTTCCCAGATGCTATCAGGGCTAAACAAAGAGCAATAGGGAATGGAAATGCATATGATTCATTGTTACTGGAGACGGAGTGACGTTTGACTGGAGTCTTGAAGGGTGTGTACATTGGGCCAACGAGAGGAAAAGAAAAAACATCGCATATAGAAAAACAGTTTAGCAACAAGAGCATGAAGACATGAAATACAGAGTTCTCGTGGAATGACAACTAGATACATGGTAGGTTAGCTGTCATGAAAGGTACCCGAAGATAATGGTGAAAAGACAGGCTCATGCTGTTCATGAAGGTCCCAGAAGGCATCAGAACTAGGCTGCTAGTTAGCTTTCTTAAAAGGCAGAATATCATCAAGTTAATGCTTTATAAAAATGGTATCACTGGGTCAGAAATTTAGCTCAATGATTCCGGCTCCTGCCTAGCAAGTGCAAGGTCCCTGGTTCGATCCCGTTAACCACATACAACAATACTGGATGTGGTGACTCACACCCACCGGCCATCAGTACCACAAACCACAGTGCCGGGCGTGGTGGCTCACGCCTGTAATCCCAGCACTCAGGAGGCAGAGGCAAGAGGGTTGCTGAGTTGGAGACTTGCCTTGGCTACATAGTGAGTTCAGGGCCAGCCTGAACTACAAAGCGAGACCCTGCCTCAAAAAAAAAAAAGTATCACTGGCCACAAGGAGAAAGAATAGAAAGGAAAAAAGCTGAATTAAAGAGCAACCCAGTAGAACTATTCCAAAGAGAAAGACCCTGAGATAGAAAGCCCAGAGCAGAAGGGAGACACCCATGAGTCCGAGCGCCTGGGGATGAGGTCTAAAGGGACCTGAGAGTCCGGGGCTCCGCACACCCCTGTCGTCCCCGCTCCCGAGAAGACTGAGGCAGGGAGGACTGCAGGTGTGAGGGCAGCTGGGCAACTGGAAGGCCCTGCCTCAAAACAAAAACTAAAAGGCCCCTGACCAGGGATGCATCCTGATGGGAGAACGCCACTGATTCCCATCCCCGGCACCGGAAAGCAGGGGGAAAGCGGTGGTCAGACTTCACCCACTTACCTTGTCAGACATCAGACCGCGTCAGGCAAAGGCAAAGGCTCGTTCCCATTTCATTTGTTCAATATCTTCAATATTTACTAAATGTAGCCATTTAATTGTAATTGTAATCAGATTTTCACTTTCTTAACCCAAAAGATACAGATTATAAATCTGGGAGTAAAAGAAAGGAAAGATATAAAGATATAGATACATTAGAATTAATTGTCATGAAATTCAGAATACAAATGAATATATTATCAATACTGGTGGTGAGAAATATTAATCAATAAGTATAGAATTATATATATTAACAACAGTTATAACAGGGGATAACAATAATTCACCTAATTTTACAACTTTGGTATTTTATTTATTTATTTGTTGATATAAGATCTCATGATGTAGTTCAAGCCAGACCCAAACTCATGACATAGCCCAGACCAGACCTCAGATTTGTGGCAATCTTCCTCCCTTAGCCTTCCCAGTACTGGGATTACTGGTGTATACAACTGTACCTGGACATTTGGGGTTTAATTCTAATATTCAGATATAATCCGGTAATTTTTAAAGAATGTATATATTACAAAATGATATATGTATGTATTAGTCATCTTTCCTGTCACAGAGACAAAATACCCATCTTCCACGAGTGAAATGAAGAGAGGTTTACGTTTGTCTCTCAGCTTCCGTGGGTTAGTCCACAGCTGGCCGGCTCTAAGGCAGAAATGGCATTGTACAAGGGCATGCAAGGGCAAGCGCCTGCTGTCACAGTGGCCAGGAAGCAGGGAAGGAAGGTAGGACCCCAGGAAAATGCACAACCTCCCGTGTCGTACCCCCAGCAACCCACCCCAGCTATGAACACATCTCATCCACTCTTCAGAATCTTTTCTTAGAACTGTACTGGGTTTTGAACACTGAGCTACAAACCCAACCCCCACCCCTGCTTTTTTTTGAAACAAGTCTCACTGACTTACTCATGCTAAGCTTGAATTTAGGATCCTTCTGCTAACTCTCCAGGAGTGCTGAAATTACAGGCATGCACCACTACGCCCAATGACACCCGGGTTACAGAAAGTACCGAAGATACTAACTAACATCGTACCCAAATTTGAGGCTTCACTTAACTAGGAAAAGGGGCTAAAAGAGGCTGGCATTGCCTGGAGCCAGACATTCCACAGCTCTTGGCGGGCACAGTTAGACCGAGAGCTAAAGAAAGCAGAAGCCAAGGAGAAAACAGAGAATGACAAACAGGAAAAATACAAACTTCAGGAAAACTTACTTAAGCATCTGTTCATTCTGACTATTTGCACAAACTATATTTTTCTCCTGGGCTCCATAGTGAGCTCAGGGCCAGCCTGAACTACAAAGCGAGACCCTGTCTCCAAAAAGCAAAAAAAAAAAAAAAAACTATATTTTTCTGTCTATGAAGCATATTTTATTAAATTATTAGTATTCTAGACATCTCAAGTTCTGATTAATACTTTAGTAACCTATGGGTCATGAACAGTAGGAAAACAGGCAATTTAAAATCACATCAATATGTTGAAAATATAATATATAATGCTTAAATATAATTGACAATGTTTAAATTAGATTGACATATTCCAACCATTTTTTATCAATTCCCTCCCCATTTCTTTTTCTTTCTTTTTTTTTTTTTTTTTTTTGAGACAGGGTCTCGCTTTGTAGTTCAGGCTGGCTCTGAGCTCACCATGTAGCCCAGGCAAGCCTCGAACTCAGCAATCCTCCTGCCTCTGCCTCTCAAGCGCTGGGATGACAGGCGTGAGCCACCACGCCCGGCTCCTCCCCATTTCTTATCAATAAAATCACAATTTTTAACTCCTTATTTTCTATGACAATACTTGGGATTTTTTTCTTAAGGAGCTATATTGACATATGTAAAATTAGGTGGTAATTTTTGCTGCGTTTTTTATTATTTATAAATATTTTAAACATTTTATAATTTTAAATGTTTAGAAAAGGAAAATGTATTATTACAGAATAGCACAGAATTTTAGAGAAGTCCAAAGAGAATCTTCACATCGGTCTATTTAATGTTCTGGCTCTGCTATTTGCATGACAAGCTTGTAACCAGGGCAGCCTGACACAAAACCACATTTCTCTCATGTTCTTTCATCCAGGAAGCTGGACAAGCTGTGCTGAGCTCTGATGCTTTTCTCCTCCAAGGTGTTTTCCTACTTCTTTGCTAGAATATATAGTGCTGGGTACTCTGGCTGAGAAGCTAAAACATTTATTTAAATACAATCATGATGAGGCAAAATATAAACTTTTTTGTCCCAACAGTATAAATTCAAGTGCCTCATAAAAGTATGTTCTCCTGACTGGGAATTAGCCTGACAAACACAAGGTCCCAAGTTTGATCCCCGATACCAATACCACAATACCAGGTGTAGTGGCTCACACCTTAATCCCAGCACTCGGGAGGCAGAGGCAGGAGGATTGCTGTGAGTTTCAGGCTTGCCTGGGCTACGCAGTGAGCTCAGGGCCAGCCTGAACTACAAAGTAAGATCCTGTCTCAAAAAAAAAAGGGGGGGAAAAAAGTACATCCTCCTTTTCTTTGTTGTTCAATCTAATATGATTACATTGAAGTTGTCAAGGAGACTCAAGCAAAATTGTTAAAACAAGAATTTATTTTGCAAGTTGGATTTTTAGTAGAAACACTAGGCTGTATATAAAAAATAGGGTCATTACTTCAGAAAAGTACTGTCATGTGCATTAAGATATAGTACAAAATGTCTTGACAAAATCTGACTAGCAGAAATGCATGTTTAAACTCATCTCACAGAAGATTAGCACATGCTTTAAATCTTCCTAAATATACAGAAGTAAAATAGGTTATCTACTTAGCATTCTAGTGGTGACTTTTAAACAACAGGCAAGAATTATATAGTATAATTATAGAATTATAGAGTAAATATGAAACTTCTGGAAAAGAGAAGGTAGCACATCACTGACACCCTGGAACCAGCCTGGTTTTCACATACAGACCTGGGTTTTCCTCTGTGGGATATAAACCACCTCACGTTTGACACAAACATCAGATATGACCATTCTACAGCTGTGACTGAACGAGACAAAACAAAGTCCACTCCATCACACATGAATACACAGTCAAAACATGGACATTGCAAAAGAATGATGTCACCAAGACAGGAGAGAGGCCACCACAAAACCATCACTTCAGCAAAAATTCCCTGTGAGAAATTCAGAAACTAAGGGAAACATTACTACATCTGGGTGACCATAGAGCCAGGCTCACGAATGCTAGTGAGGATATTTGGGACACCTACTTGCCAGTGTCCTTGCCTCTAATGAAATATAGAAGGGCAGGGTGCTGAAAAGGTAGCTCAGCAGTAAAGTGCTTGCTTAGTACTGCAAGGTCTTCAGTTCTATCTTCAGTAAAAGAAAAGAGGGCCGGAGATTTAACTCAGTGGTCCCAGCGCCTGCCTAGCTAGTGCAAGGTCCCTGGTTCTATGCCCGGTAGCCACATACAACAATGCTGGGCGTGGTGACTCACACCCACCAGCAATCAGTACCACATACCACAGATGCTGAATTTGGTGATCCCTTAAGCCTGTGATCCCACCACTCAGGAGGCAGAGGCAGGAGGATTGCTGAGTTTGAGGCTTGCCTGGGCTAGATAGTGAGACCCTGTCTCAAAACAAAAAAAAAATAGAAGAAAAGAATAAAAGGAAAAGAAGAGAAAAGAAAAAGAAAAAGGCTCCCTCGTTACCGATCTCTTGCAGAGGAGGAAAGGTTTGGCCCTCAACTTTCCTGAAGGGCCAGTCCTAAACATGGGTCTCAATCTTGCCAGGCTTGCAACTCAAGTGGGTTAGGTGAGCAGCCTGGAAAACTGCTAAAATGACAGCTGGGGCCGGCAGAGAACCTCGCTCTCACTCCTAATTACCACAGAGTGAGAGGATGAAAACCACCTCTATGGGTTTCACCCTAAGATCTGGTGAGAGCCTCACGATCTCCGGCCACTCTGATTGGTGTGTCATCTCCTGCACAAGGGCCAGAGAGCTACACGTTTTGTCTAAGGTGTGAATATCAGCGTGAAGAGTCGGGGAAGGTGAACAGCCAGACACAGACATTCCAAACCGAGGAAAAGATAGCAGCTGTCACGGAAATACCTACTGAGATCGGAGAAAGTCTGAGCTATGTGAGAACTGTAACAAAGAAATAGAAAATATGAAAATATTTTACAGAAAATAAGCACTTGAAAAACACGATACTTGACAAAAATTCACTGAAGAGGTTTAACATCAAACTAGATCGAATAAAAGAAAGGCTAAGCAAACTTGAAAATGGGCCATTTAAAATGATTTAGCAAGGCGCTGGAGATTTACCTCTGTGGTTCCGGTGTCCGATTGGCAAGCACAAGATCCCAAGTTTGATCCTGATCCTGGTTATACCTCAGTGCCGGGCATGGTGGCTCACATCTATAATCCCAGCATTTAGGAGACAGAGGCAGGAAAATTGCTGCAAGTTTGAGGCTAGCCTTGGCTACATAGTGTGTTCAGGACCAACCTGAACTACAAAGTGAGAACATGTCTCAAAAAAAAAAAAAACCTAAAACTAAAAAGATTTAGTAAGGAGACTTCCAGGAAAATGGTGGAATGGTGAACAGTAGAGAAAAAACCAGGTGCTGGAATATAGCAGTGTGAGGAAGAGAAGGAGGGAATTGAGTCTGTGGGACTTGGCAAGGATCTGAATCAAGAATTGAAGTTCACAGGGACATTAAGAAGAGAGACTTGGGCCGGAGGGTTAGCTCAGTGGTTCCGGCGCCTGCCTCACAAGCACAGGTCCTGAGTTTGATCCCCGGAAACCACATACAATGCTGGGTGTGGAGACTCACACCCATCAGCAATCAATACCGCATACCACAATGCCAGACGTGGTGGCTCACGCCTGTCATCCCAGCACTCGGGAGGCAGAGACAGGAGGATTGCTGAGTTTGACGCTTGCCTAGGCTACATAGTGAGCTCAGAGCCAGCCTGAACTACCAAGCAAGACTGTCTCAAAAAAAAAAAGAAGAGAGACTTAACAAAGAAGGGGGTGGCAAATAGCACTTTCTTCCTGAACCCTCATTCACTGGATGCCTCAAACTTGCATGGTGACTACTGGCAATCCCAGAGGCCTCCATAGAGAAATCCACCAGTGGAATGGAGCAGTAAATGCAACAGACTGTAGTAGATGGTGAATTATTTGGGTTCAGATGTTCCTCGTGGAGGGCAATTGGCTGGTATCCATCTTGGAGAGGAGCCAGCTGAGCTCATAACTCGGACGAGCTGCAGGCTGGCTCTATCACTGTGAAGCAGAATCAAGTTCAAGTTGGCAGGAGGTCAAGGAGCCAAGTTCAAGCCAGCCAGGAACTGAGTTCAAGCCAAGAGGAGAAAGATAGAGTGTTGCAGGCTAAATAAATCAGGTTCCAGCTTCATAGCCAAAAACCAGCTTAAGCATCAGAGCTAAAGGTGCAGGCTTGCTGGGATTATCCACTACCCACCATAAATCTATAGCTGGCTTATTGATACTGATCAACACACATCTGGGCTCTAGATGCCCAATTTGTTGTTATAGTTGATTTTACTACTGTAGCCAAGGTGACATAATTGTACTAATCAGTCGTTCTTTGTGGTACACCAAGACTGAGATTGTCTAAGGGTCATATACAATACTACAAGCCAGTGCCAAAGAGCCAGAGGCTAGGCCAAATGGGCAGAGACTTCTCATCTCCAGTAAGTTGAATGGATGGGATCTTGCAACGGGTGTAAAACCCAAAACTCAGCTACCGTGGGAAGACATCTCTGAGAAGTCGTGATTTCCTAAGGGTTTTAAATACTAGCACTAAAACTACTCACAAATTATTAACAATTTACAATCATTAATTTAGGAATTAAACTAAGATAAAACAGCAAAGGGGAAGACATTTGAACAAGATGCAGGGCCAGGAATTTAACTCAGTGTTTCCAGCACCTGCCTTGCAAGCACAAAGTCCCCAGTTTGATCTCCAGTAACCACGTATCACAGTACCAGGCATGGTGACTTGTGCCCACCAGCAATCAGTACCACATACCACAGTGCTGAGCATGATGGCTCATGCCTGTAATCCCAGTACTCGGGAGGCAGAGACAGGAAGATTGCTGAGTTCGAGGCTTGCCTGGGCTACATAGTGAGCTCAGGGTCAGCCTGAGTGAGACCCCGTCTCAAAATATAAAACAAATAAAATGAAATGTGCTAAGAAACTCAATGAAGGAAAAAGAACATCCAGTTTCCAATCAGTGGTGTTTGCAAGGAGAACCTGTGTCCCTGAAGCATGGAGCACCCCAATATAGCAATCTTGAGTACAGCAGTGTTTAGGAGGACGTGGCTACCTGAGGGAGAGAGTCCGCCCCTGTGAGGTGGCCTGACTGATGGAATAAACTCATAATCTCTCCAACCTCGCTGGGCAGAGAATTATTCCAAATGAGATACTTAGCAGCCATGGCTTCAAAGGAACTAAAAGCAAGAAAGCAGAGTATGAAGTAGCACTGGGGAGCACTCAGGAATTTGAAAACTGAAGCTATAAATGTGTTCTATGATGCATGATTGATACTGTGAAATAGTAAATACTCAAAAGGTAATGGGGCTTAGGGGTAAATAATGAAAGAAACAAATTGATGGTTAAAAAAATAATGCTTGTGTATATAGGGGTGGGGGAAGTTGGGTGGGGAGGGGAGGGGGAAAAATGAGAATTAAGTTGTGTCATATACTGGTACAAATTCTCAATGTAGAGTGTCATTGTGATGTGTATATATAATGTACCAATAAAATGTTTAAAAAAAAAAAACAGACACACCACTCCAGTTAGGGACTTGAGTCTGAGAGCTGATAAAACCAGGGCTTCCAGCCTGTGTAAGCATGAGCGAGCAGCATCTGGGAGTGGCAGAGCCCTGGGGAAAGGGCTAGGCAAACCCAGAAGTAATTAGCCATCCATCCCTTCCCCATTCACCAGCAGTGCTGTGCTTACAAGACAGCCTGAGTGCTGCCCACGCCCACAGGCAGCCACCAGAGAGGAAAACCCAGGCTCTGCAAGGGGCTGCAGAAGGCAGAGTCCCGGGACAGCACCAGCTTCACGACTGAAGAGCAATGCTCTTGTGAAGGTGAGCAAAAACAGCCGCCGTGGAGGGGCACAGAGGCAGCACTGAGGGCAGAAGGTGTCTGTCGATGTGCCAGGCAAGAAAGCACAGAGGCCACCGAAGGATTTGCCCTGTGGTGAAAGGAGCTGAAGCGAGAGGCCCCTGGCAGAAGTCCGTGGAGAACATGGTGCTGGGCCAGCTATCTCACATCCTCCCTTCCCCAAATTAGCTGAAGTAGTCGATCCTAAGACAGAGACAGAGACCTATAGTTAGTCACGCACAGACCTATAGTTAGTCACGCACAGACCTATAGTTAGTCACTTCTGCTTCCGGCCAGAAGGCTGGCCCTGAGAGACAGCTGGATCTGGGTGCCTCTTTGGTCACTGGTAGGCAGTTCATCAAACCATGGGATGGGGGCAGCTCCGGGACCTGGAATAAACTCAGGCTACTGTGAACCTGGGACAGAGAGGAAACTTTGGTCTGATGCTCTTGACCCTGTGAGAGTGTTTTGTTTCAGTTGTTGCTTCTTTATTGTTGTTCTATTTTACACATATATATATGTAAAATATATATATGTGTAAAATAGAACAATAAACTTACTGCTTTTTTCTTGTCTTTTTTCTATTGTTTCTTGTTCATTTGCCTTTCATTTCCCTTCACTTTTCTTCTGTCTTCCTCTTCTTATTCCCTTATATTCCAAAGTAAAAGATCCAATCAAAAATGGGCAATTGGGGGCCAGAGATTTAGCTCAGTGGTTCTGGCACCTGCCTAGCAAGTACAAGGTCCTTGGTTCCATCCTCAGTAACTACATACAACAATACCAGGCATGGTGACTCACACCCACCAGCAATCATTACCACATACCACAGTGCTGGGCATGGTGGCTCACGCCTATAATCCTAACACTTGAGAGGCAGAGGCAGGAGGACTGCTGAGTTCGAGGCTTGCCTGGGCTACATAGTGAGCTCAGGGCCAGCCTGAACTACAAAGCAAGACCCTGTCTCAAAAAAAAAAAAGGCAATTGAAATGAATACATTTAGAAGAAGAAATACAAATGGCCAATAAGTACATGAAAAAAATTTTCAACATCTCTGCCCATTAGAGAAATGCAAATTGAGGCAACACTGAAATTTTTAAAGAGATAGATATCATCAAGAAATCAAATAAGGGCCGGAGGGTTAGCTCAGTGGTTCCGGTGCCTGCCTTGCAAGCGCAAGGACCTGAGTTCAATCCCCGGTAACCACATATAATGCTGGGCGTGGTGGCTCACGCCTGTAATCCCAGCACTCAGGAGGCAGAGACAGGAGGATTGCTGAGTTTGCGGCGGCTTGCCTGGGCACCATAGTGAGCTCAGGGCCAGCCTGAACTACAAAGCGAGACCCTGTCTCAAAAAGCAAAAAAAAAAAAAAAAAAGAAATCAAATAAAACAAATGCTGGTAAGGACACAGGGAAAACAGTGTTACAATTACATACTCTTTGTAGGAATGTAAACTAGTACAGCCACTGTGGAATTCTGAATAGAGACTCCTCAAAAAACTAAAAATAGAAATTCCATTCAACCTAGCTATTCCTCATTTAGGTTAAAGACATCATATCACAGCAATGCATGCATTCATTCCCATAGTTAGAGCAGCAAACCTTACAAAAGTTAAATCTTAGAAGCAGCCTATATATCCATCAAACTGCTGATGGATAAAGGAACATGGTATGATACACAATGGAATCCTAACTCTGGCATAAAGGACAAGCGTGAGGCTTTTGTAGCAAAATGGGGTACACTTTGAGATCATAATATTAACTGAAATAAATCAGACACACAAGCTTAAATATAGAATTCTTATACCTATTTTATCTTTCAGCAGATTGTTCCTGTTTTAACATTTAGGTCTTTGATACATTTTGATTTTAGTTTAGTACACAGTAAGAGGAACTACAAAGTAGAGGACCCATGTCCAGATTCAATCTTCTATTAGACTTGTGGGCATTATTGGCTTCACTGTTGTTTCCTAGAATATATTTTTTAATGTTTTTGGAGTGCTGGTTTGGTGATCATGAATTTCTTAAGGTGCTTTTGTCATGGAATGTATTTATTTCTCTATTAAATTTTGAAATATGGTTTTGCAAAATATCACAATCTATGGTGGAGTTTGTTTTCTTTTAGGGTTTGAAACATCACTCAAAGCATTCCTGATTATTCTGCTATAATCCTAATGGGATTGCCTTTATACGTGATTTGTTGTTTTCTTTAACAGCTTTTAAGGTTCTGTCCTCAGGTTGGACTTTTGAAATTTTTTTAGTGTGAAATGTAGTAAAGGAGCTCTTTTCTGGCTATTTGGGGTTTTACACACCTCACTTATCTATATGTTTGATTCTTTCACCATACTTGAACATTTTTCTGCTATTGTATCTGTAAGCAGTTTGGTTTGGTTTGGTTTGATTTGGTTTAATTTGAGACAAAGTCTCACTTTGTAGTTTAGGCTGGCCCTGAGCTCAGTATGTAGCTCAGGCAAGCCTCAAATTCAGCAATCCTCCTGCGTCTGTCTCCGGAGTGCTGGGATTATAGACTTGAGCCACCAAGCTTGGCATTTGTGGTATGTGGTACTGATTGCTTGTGGGCATGAGCCACCACACCCAGCATTGCTGTATGTGGTTACCCAGATCAAACCAGGGACCTTGCACTTGCTAGGCAGGCGCTGGAACCACTGAGCTAAATCTCTGGCCGTGTAAGCAGTTTTTAAATGACATTTGTGTTATCTTCTGATTCTCTACTACTATAATTCCAATTAATTTTAGATGTCTTCTAACAACTGTTGTTTCATTTCTCACATTCTTTTATTGCCTTTAAGGTATCTGTGACATCACAGGCAGCAGCCCTATTTTCTACTGCTGACATTCTGTCCTCAAACCGATCACCTTTGCCGCCCATAATTGCAATAGAGTTTTTAATCTCCTGGATTTTCTGTTTGTTACCTTTTCATAGATACTAATACTCTGCCAGACTGATGATTCATGTTTTGTGTCATTTTGTTTAGCTCAACTATCTTTTTATTAATGTCTTCTATAAATTCACTTCTCATTTTGTTAAGTCCATTATCCATTTAGCTATATCTTCTTTGAGTTAACCAGTGCTTTACTGATCTATATTTTATTTCTTTTATCACTTCAAATAACTCTGTGTGATTTCTTCCCTCTCAGAGGCCCATGGATTAGCTCTGAGGGAAATGGAGTTGTTAGAAGCAAAGTTTTTCTTGTCCTCTTGTGTTTTCATTGTGTGTGTACTGTGTGTATTTGTGTGCTCAAATGTATGTGGTTTGCAGGTTGTTTTTATTGGAAAGATTGTGTTGCTAGTACAGAGATCTCATTTAGTGTCTGCTTTTCAGTGATGTGCTCTGGGCGTGGTTTACTACAGGTGTTTGCTTCTGTTCCAAGGTCCAACCATCTCTGATAATTTGGGAAGGAAAGAAGTACTATAATTGTCCCAGCGCACAGTTTTCCAGGAATGGGCTGTAGTGTTCCTAATGTCATGAAAGCAATTCAGATATTGGGACACAAAGGTAACCAATTAGTAGCACAAACTATCCAACCTTAGCAATAGCAGGAAAATCAGTAAGAAAAATAGTATTAGAGACAAAGTGGATTTTGACATGCATAACAATAATCCATTACCCTTAACCATAGAAATGTATAATTGTATTTTAAACACTAACACAAACTAAATATTGACACAATAACTATCTGCTAAATGCAACAATTATATCTCCATTAACAATAGAAAAGAACTCAACATGAAAAACAGAGATAATTATTAAAAGATTAATAAAGCTTAAGGGTTATTCTAGCAATACTAGTTCAGGGTGGGGATCAGGAGAAAGCAAGAAGAAATATTTGAAAAATTAAACTATGGAAGATAAGAAAGAGAAAAGTGAGATGAAAACTCTTACTAAGGAATAAAAGGAAAGTAACAATTAGATAAAAGTAACAACAGAGAACAAGAAACCAAAGGAAAAAAAAAGAGAGAACACTAAGAAGAAAATATTAGAAGAAAAAAGATTTTAAAGGGAAGGAAATCCAAACCTCACAAAACCAATGGAGAAAGACAAAAGATGGGTCTAAAAATAAATTCCTCTGCACTTGTAAATGAGTAGTTCCTTTCTAGGATCTTCAGTCATGGGCTCCAGTAAGTTAATGTTTTCAGCACCTGGTTTTATGGCCTGTGGGTCTGTGCGGTTCCTCACTGCTTCAGGTGCTCCTCTGTCTGTACACCCCAGGCTGTAACAATTGTCCAAGCCAAGGCACATCAGTGCTCATATTGGTAGGTAGAGAAATCAATCAGACCACTGATCTTTGTGTTTGACGTAGGTAGCAGAGTAGGGATTTAAACCAATTGCAAGTTTTCATGCCAGCACTTTAAGATTTAGTAGCCTCTGAAATTCATATGCCATCAGCCTGGCTTCTCACCTTGGAAGCTGGGTCCCTATTTCCTTCCCCCACCTGAGCTTAAACTTCTTGGGAGGATCTGCCTAGCCCACAACCTCTCAACAACTATTTCCTATGGCCGTTTCCTGTCTAGTCATTTATAACAGTGTGATACACTGAAAGCCCTGCTGTGAAGCTGTTCTATAATTGTTGTCTTAAGAAATTAACCTCCTCTCAAATTGGTCCTGATTAAACCCTGTCAAATATGGTAGACCATGCACTAGATTTCTTAACTCCAGCCTGTAGTGCAAAAGGACTCACTTACAAAGAAAACGCCCATATGTGTTTGTGCAGTTTGTAACAGCTGTGGGTTTTTCTAGAGGCTAACACTGCTGGTCCAGTACCTTGCTTCTTCCTGGTGCAGTCAACTCTCTCTGAGCTTTTCGCCCTGAGTGGTGACCGCAGCCACCCACAAGTGCTTCTTCTTAAGGTCTCACAGATGAATCTTGAGCAAGAGTGGAAGTAACGCCAGCCTCTCGAGTTGGTTTCCTTTCTATAAAACTTCTTCTTCTTTCTACCCTAATGGTATCTGGGATCCGTCTGCAGTAGCAACATGGTAAGGCTCCAGCTCCAGGGCTTCTCTCGCCATTTCTATCTAAAACAGTACTGGAAATTCTAGTCAGAGCAGTTAGGTAAGAAAAAGAAGTAGCGGGCATGAAAATTGGAAAGTGATAAAATTATCATCATTGGCAGAAGACATGATTTTATACATATGTAGGAAACACAAGACGCCTTTTTAAAAAAGGTGAACTCATAAACAAATTCATTAAATTTGTGGGATACAAAAATCAACATATATGAATCAGTTACAAAGACAACAATTTATTTTGAAAACAAGTTAGGAAAATAATCCCACTTACAAGACCGTCAACAGGAATAAAATACTGAGGAAAACTTAACTAAAGAGATAAGAGATTTATATACTGAAAATTCCAAAACACTGATGAAGTAAAGAAAACACAAATGCATCAGAAGTGCCCATGTCATTTAATCATGGAAGATTTAATATCATTGATTCAGCATAAGTGAAGCACAAGAGCTTGAGTTCCATCCCCAGTATCGCCCCCCTCATTGAAATGTCCACCTAACACATTAGATATATGACTTTAACATTATCTCTATCAAAATCCTAAAAGCTTTGTTAAAATGTGAAACACAATCCTAAAATTCATATGGGGTGACAAAGGACTTGGAGTAGTTAAATCAATCATGAGAAAGACAGTTTGAGGCAACACACTTTCAAATTTCAAAATATACTATGTATCTATAGTGATCAAAACAATATGATGCAGGTATACAGACTTATAGAAATAAAAATATAAAGCCCCCCTGGCCGGAGGGTTAGCTCCGTGGTTCCGGCGCCTGCCTCGCAAGCGCAAGGTCCTGAGTTCAATCCCCGGAAACCACACATAATGCTGGGCGTGGAGACTCACGCCCACCAGCAATCAATACCACATAGCACAGTGCCGGGCGTGGTGGCTCAGGCCTGTAATCCCAGCACTCGGGAGGCAGAGGCAGGAGGATTGCTGAGTTCGAAGCTTGCCTAGACTACATAGTGAGCCCAGAGCCAGCCCGAACTACAAAGCGAGACCCTGTCTCAAAAAAAAATAAAATAAAATAAAATAAAGCCCCCCAAACAAGCCCCTATATTTATAGTCAATTCATCTCCCACAAGTGTGTCAGAACTACATGTTGGAAAAAAATAACTTCTTCAACAAACGGTGCTAGGAAAACTGAGTATATACAGATCAAAGAACTAAATTGGCTCTGTATATCATGTACAAAATAACTCAAAATCAATTAAAAACATACATGTCAGATATGGAATGCTAAATTCTTTTTTTTAAACCTGTGTGCTTTTATTTCTTCCCTTTATTGAGTTTATGGGTACATTTTAAGAAGACATTATGATCACATTCATCACTGGGAACTTGTACCTGTACAGGAAGTATCTTGATTCCCATGGTTCCCATTCTTCCCCTGCCCTCTCTACATCCCCTGCTCCTCTATGTGCATGAGCTCTGTATCCATTTTTTGTTGTTTTTACCGGCAGATAATTTCTTGCCCTTCTTTCCTTTCCCCTGTGGCCTCCATTTTCCCTTTGAACATTTTGTTCTTATTTCACAATACATTCTGAACCTCACTTATACCTTCAGTTTCTCACACTAGAGAAATGCTGTAGTA